>JASCIV010000581.1:0-16184 GCA_030374735.1 Gracilaria caudata
TTCATAGGTGCATAAATACCAAAAACCATTCCCAAAATTGTGGGCCAATGCCATTGACAACTGTCACTCATCCACCATAGTGTGCACATTTTTTGCCGCATAATACGGAAATGTTTTGCACTACACGAAGTTTGAGTGGTATTGCTGCGAAGTCTTTTCTGAATGTAGAGAATGAGAAGAAGTAGAACAGCTTGGGTGACGAGAAAGACGGTGAATGTTTGGCGTCTTGTGGGGGTCATGATGTGTGCTGTCGTATCTAGGGAACGCCAAGACAACTCGTAATTTTTTATGTGTTAACGAAGTGAAGATGCGCTTTACTTACACAAAATGGTTGTAAAACAGCTTCTAAGAATCTGTACGGGGTCAGCTTCACCCCGTACAGATTCCACAAGATGGGCAACAAGCGGTACAACGTGCGGAGAAGTCATTCGCAGACGTCTCTGGCGTCTGGAACATTGGGAATTTTCGGATGTCCCCATTTTGGCACCTGAATGCGCCTTCTCATCAATCGTTACTTACTGTAAGCTCCATGAAAAAGGGTTGTTTTGAAATTGTAGTTTGTTCTTCAACTATTTTTGTAGAATTCGTGTAATCAAATGTTCTGTAACTGAGACTTCCATAGTGTTAGCACGCGTGTACAGCGTGCACAGCGCTGCACTCAACCATTAAAGACAAGACCACGACGATGACCGGACAAGATCTGGGACATCGCTTCTTTATCATCTCAGGTTATGGGCACCATTGACGCTCAGCGCTCACGATCTACAAACAAACTACCAATCCACGGTTTGAGCCTTGCTTCCGTAAACACGACGTTCCAATACCTTACTCCCCGAAAACGCCGCACACACTACCGCAATACCCGCCACATTTGGTCCAAACTTTGGAAAAACGCCAAAAGAAATATGGCTTTCAAATCTTCTTCTTCACAATATCCACCTCACTTCTTCCCCCTTGGAGATTTACGGACCAATTGCTGGAACTAAGCACCGACAACTTTCTACAGTGGTTTCAAAACCTCCAAGACATTCTCACAGAAAACGAGTACACCCAGCTTCTCGACGAATCATTTGAAGCCTCCTCTACTCAAGACTTGAAAGCCACTGCAAGTCTTCGACGTATCATCACGAACAGCATCACGACAGAGGTTTCTTCTTTACTCGCCGACCTCGTCATATTCCAGCATCACCTGCTAAACTGGTTGCTACCATCAAAGCTACCGTTAGGTCGAAGTCAACCCGCGATTATTTCAGCTTAACAACTGAGGCTATGAACCTCAAACGCACAGGAACCATTTCCGAATACATCAAAAGCCACAGAGATATTCGCCGGAAGCAATTATTAGCAAATGCTCCCGGTATTCATGATGAACGCGTCACCATCAACTACATCCTGCAAGGCCTCATTTCGGATGTAAGATTCGGTCAACGCGCTCTCTCCATGATGCTTGACAATCCCCCACAGAAAATTAACGAAACTCAATACCGTCTTGGAACAATACGAAAACATCGTTTCCCAGCGGAGTACGACCTCATCCAGCATACCTACAGCGCTACCACAGCCACGGAATCTGCACATATATCGAACCAACAGACCCTATCGCGGTCGTGGCCGTGGTAGATACGGTGGATACAGCAATCGGAATCTCCAAAATGCTATTCACGATATTAATCAGAAGCTTCACGCCTTACAGCCCCAGGCGGAAAAACGGAAGTGCGTCTGTCATTAGAAACTCGTTCCAACTCCAAGAGGAATCCCTCAGAAAAGCTTTGGATCCATGAAAAAGAAGACCTATTGCATTTCCATTGAGAGATGGCAAGCCAAAAAATTTGACCGGAAATTGCAATTGGAGACATATTGGCATTCTAAGAAAATATCCCGAGATATGGATATCCTATTGACCAGCTAATGACAGAAAGTTCCCCCTGGGAGCCCCCGAAGTCGCGACGAGGACGAGGACGAGGACGATCCAACGCGAACAAGGTCGACACTCCGAACGATGATATCCCACAAGAACTACTACAAACTCTGCATGCACTTGAGCAGTTACACGAACCGGAGTCCAAAACGGAGTGTACGTATACACTGGACTCGGCCGCGCACCCCTCTATTGTCTCCCATTCCACCCTAGACCAAACTGACCTTCCTACCGCCCTAACTACCAAAACTGCTTCGCGTCATTCCTTACAGACCCACAAGAAGGGAACTCTGAAGCTCGTGACTAAACGTGGCCATACCCTTCAAATTCCAACACTCATCAACGAAGACATTCAAGGGAACTTCCTTTCCGTACGCTTCATTACGAGAAATTATGGACCGGTTATATTCACACCCACCCACGCATACATTCTTAGTAAGAGCATCCCCATTAAACTTCTTGGCACTGCAACATGGAAAAACAAAAGTTATACCATGAACCTTCAACCCATTAGCTCCCAAGCCAAACCAACGTCTACAACTTCCGAAACCTTCCTGCAGCTAGAATCCTCACGCACAAGACCAACCCCACCGTCGTTATTACCGCACCCAAATCATCGCCGACGCGCGAAACCCAAGAACCCCAAACCCAACCGCAAATCCATATTCCGCCCAGAGCCACTGAGCCGTGTACGCCAAGGAAATCACACCAACCAGAGCACCCTACACCCGAACAACCGTTCCAATCCGTTGCACAAGTGGCATCTCGTGTTTAATCACGCACCTCCCATCAAGCTAGCGAAAATGGCATCACAAAACATTATACCTGAACCTGCACTCAGAAACATGGCCGCACAACAACTTTCTTGCAGCGGCTGCAAACAAGGACGAATCCGCAAACGCCCGCACCGCAAAACGACACACTATTCAACCAAAGGAACAGTTTTGACCTCGGATGTCTGTGGCCCACTACCCCGATTGTCACACCAACGCAACCAGTATTTCACCACCTTCATCGATCTCCACAGCCGCTTCTTATACGTCCATTTCAGCCCCTCACGTAAAGACCTGCCGAAAGTCTATGCGTTTGTCACGAAATTCTTCCACAACATCACCGGCCAATATCCGGCTGTCTTTGTTTCAGACAACGCCAAGGAGTACCTCAGCCACAGCATGAAACAAACTCTGAATCAACACGGCACAATGCACCAACCCTCCACCCCATACACACTGCAACAGAATTCCATCGCCGAGCGCATCAATCAAACCCTTCTGTCAGCCGCACGCGCCAACCTCCTTCACAGCAACCTGGACAACGACCATTGGAAAGATGCAGTTCGTGACGTCGCATTTAAGTACAACCTTACGCCACATACCACCACAGGAATGCAACCATACGCAGCCCTGTTTGGCAGCCCTGCCCCAACCAAAAACCTGTACGCATTCGGCCAGCTTGGATACGCCTTTCTTCCAGTTGACAATGCCAAACAAGCTAAACTCGATAGCCGCGGAGTGCCGTGCCGATACATGTATGGGATCAACCCCCACACGATCATGACTATGGCGTTAGGCACCGGAAAGTACATACAAATACCTCCCATTAACTTCCATCCATACACCAGACAACTTGACCCGGTCGCCACACAATCGCACGCCTTCAAGTGTCACATACCGCACCCTACTCCCCAAACCATAACCAAACATACACCCCCTCCCGCCAATCGCAAGCAAGCACAAGCCTATCCCGATGCCATGCAGTGGCAAAATGCTCACGATGCCGAACTCGCCAAACTTGATAACCTGGGCACCATCAAATGGCTCCCCAAACAAGAGCTCCCGAAACGACTGATTCCGCTGACGATGACCTACCGATATAAAAGGGACAACACCGGCAACGTTACAGGACACAAAGCCCGATGCTCCGTTCGGGGCGACCGAATGATCCCTAATGTCGACTTCAATCCCGATCAAACAGCCGCCCACCTTTCCCAAAAATCTACCGTCCGTCTCCTTTTCGCATTGAAAGTCCAGCATAATCTCATCATGGAGCACTTCGATATCACTTCTGCTTTCACGCATGAACAATACAAAAACGAGCAACCCGTATTTGTGAAACAACACCCCCGGTTTGATGGTTCCTATAAACACGACACCCCCGGCGGCCAACTACTACTCAATCTCCATGGCACTCCTCCAGCCGGCCATACGTTTTTAGCAGAGGCCTGGAAATATCTCAAATCCCTTGGTCTCGAACAATCAGAGGACGACCCCGCCCTGTTCATCGCAAGACACGACGCAGACTCCTACACCATCGTATGCCTAAACATTGACGACTTTATCGTCGCTTCCACACATCAACACCATATTGATGAACTATTCCGGAATCTCCAAGCCAAGTACGACATCAAACGCCTGGGCACTCCGACGCAATACCTCGGTTGGCAGATCACTAATCAAGATGACGGCTCCATTTCCATCTCACAACCCCAAAACATCCAACACATTCTTGAACTCATGAATCTTCAACACGCTAATGGCAAGAAACACCCCTACACCTCTGGACTAGGTTATCACCCTCCCAACGACAATGACACTCCATGCACCAGATCACATAGCCTCTACTGTCAGATCGTTGGCTGTCTTAGATGGCTAGCCGACTGCACGCGCCCGGACCTTTCATTTGTGACATCAAAGCTGGCACTCGCGCTTACGAGTCCTACGGAACGCCATTGGAAACACCTTAAATCAGTTGCGCGATATCTCAAACGTACAGCTACTTTTGGTCTCTTCTACCCCCGATGCACACCCGATACTCCCAACAAGACTTCCCTCAGTACCTACGGTGACGCCGATTTTGCGGGCGACACAGCGAGTCGGCGGTCTACTTCTGGCGCTGCACACTACCTACGCAATCACATCATAGACTGGTCGTCACGTCTTCAAAAAGTGCCGGCTCTTTCAACTTGTGAAGCGGAGTATATTGCTGCTTGTTCCGCAACACGAGACACAGTAATGTTCAGACGTGTTCTTGCCTTCCTTGGTTTTCGAATGTCTGCACCTTCCCCTGTACATCTGGACAACCAGGCCGCCATTTTTGCCGCACTCAATACTGCAGCTACCAAACACTGCGAAAACATTGACTTGCGTCACCATTACATACGGCACCACATCAACCGAGGCTCTGTTGAGCCTCGCCATGTACCCACGAAAGAAATGCGGGCTGACATCTTCACCAAAATCCAGAAGCCTGCAACTTTCGTTAACAACTTAGCAAAGTTGAACATCCAAGCTGTGAGCCGACCTGCCGGTGTCGGGGGGTGTGTTAGCACGCCAAAGCGTGAAGACACCAAGCAGCTCGACCCACACCACACGCACGCACGCCGTTAGCACGCGTGTACAGCGCGCACAGCGCTGCACGTTACCATTAAAGACAAGACCACGACGATGACCGGACAAGCTCCGGGACATCGGTTCTTTATCATCTCACATAGTTTAGAAGAGCTTACCAGCATTATACGCACAAAGTTTCAAACTGTGCGGAGCCTTAAAAGGTTCTCAAAACTCTTTGTTTAAATTTTGTTCCATTTTTTTCCATGTTTAAGTAAAATACACATAACTTGGTGTTGATCTCTTTGAAATGAGAAGAGTTTACGTTTTCACAATAGTAGAATGATGCTTTTACTGATTCTAACAACAAAAAGCAATAGTTTTAAAAGTGTTAAGCAGAACAAACGTGTGAACGCTTCTTCGAATTAACTCACAATGACCCTCGGACTTTTGGTACTTTGAGAGCACATTGCAAAAAGCTTTACAGTAGCTCTTAATTACATTTTATTCAAGTCAATTTTCTTGCACTCTGATCGCGTAACATGATTGGTCAAAGCTGTGTTTCAAATTACACCTATGTTTCAAGAGAATCCAATAGGAAGGGTAGCCCAGTAGTTAGCGTACAGGGCCCATAACTGAGCAGGGCGGGGTAATGGAGCGGTGGGAGGCGCGTGTGTCGTCAAGCGCAGAAGAATTGCAGTCCCTTCGAAGCCTCTCAAAAGCACAGGGACGAAAGTGTTCCCTCCGTCTGGTTCTCCACCTGCATTTTCCAGGCCGGAAGGCCAGACGGGACAATTTATTATTGCTCAGACCTCCCGCGGCATCGAGCTCAGCGGGAGGTGCGCGCTAGGATTGACGCGCAAGCGGCATTCTCACGCAGAGTGCGCGTGGCGGCTGAACGCCGCAAATAGATACCAACAACACAAACCTCACTCGCGTGCAACGGAAAGAATGTATGCGAGAAAGAACAATCCTTAGAGTCACGACTGCCCAAACAGCGCAAGTGTCCGAACAAGCATTAAGATTAGCAACAAAGTCAATGAAACCTCACAGACAGAGGTACAAACTCTGCAACGTTGGAGCTAGAAGTGTAGTCTGCTTACGACTAGGGATGTTCGTAGTAAAGCAAGGGAAGTTGTTAGAGCAACAACAAGGATAAGAAAGACCAGGATCTGTAACGAAACTCTGGCACGGGGGCGGTCTCCACGGCGCATCTCAAGCACCGACCAGGGTACAGGGTGTCAAAAGCAGCGGCGAGTACATGACAGAACATGGACAATGGCGGATAGACCGGCGGAGAGAACGAAAAACCTGCGTTGCACGCAAAGCGTCGGGCGCGATCTAGCAGTGGCGAGCAGGGCTGGGCTCAGCCTAGTTCTAGATTTCCCACACGCATCATCAAGAGTGTCTAGATTTTTGTATTGGACACAATCCAAGCGCCTAATGCAAGCGGTGAGCGCGGGTCGGCGATCTAGTAGGGACGAAAGGCCCGGACCACGGGAAGAGGTGCTTGGCGCGACGAAGTCGACGAAGCGGCGTGGTCGGGCACCCTCAAGCTTTCCAAAGCGGTGCGGCACTCTTCGAGAAGAGGAGACCAAAAAGGGTTGTCGGCGAGTAGCACGTGCCGTCGTAACACTGCTAAAGACAGATGGCAACGGGAAGCGGGAAGGAGTGAGCCGAGAATTAGGCAGCTTGACTGTACCGCCCAATTTCGTCAGTATGTCGTCAGGCAGCAGAGCGAGTGCACATAATGAAAACGGAGTGACCACAGATGTGACACCGACAACCGAAGACGGGAAAACTGAAACCAGTCGACCGGAGAGAGGAAGCAGATATCCAAAACGAAGGAGGAAATCAAGGTTTTACATAATGTACGAGACAGAGGATGGACAGATCACGCAGCAAGAGCCAGGGATCGACAGAAATAAGCGCCTGCCTTGGAGCTTAGAAAATGTGTTATCCATAACGAAACAGCAGGGCACTATGGAAGAATTGTATGAGGTCGAAAGCTTGGAAGGTGAAATACGGAACGTCGGTTGGGTAGAGTGCGAGAAAATTGTAGGTCGCCTCATGTATAACTGGTGTCGGGCACGGCCTGGTCAAATGCTGGATCACGAGATTGGCAAGCAATATGGCCTCTATGACGATGAAATTGGTAGCGCCTGGTCAATTGACAACATTATGTTTGTCGAGAGAGATTGTGTGCTACCCGGGCATAACGGCGTCAGGCAATACAAGGAGCCAGCGTATTATACTCAAATTGCAGACGAGCCTCACTGGGGTTGGTCCCGAGTTGTCTTGAATAGCATCGAAGGACCAGGACTTGCTACTGCCTTGGTGAGTGGGGGAATTTGGAACGGCCCCCTACAATGCGAGGTCCGCCGAGTGGGTAATAGAATTTCGATGGTGGCGAATCCAACCACCTCGGTCATCGACGCATTAGACCACCATTGCGTGGTGCATCCACGGACAGCTATTCGAGTATCAAGCCCAGGGCACAGGCCCATCTTTGAGTGTACCAAGGATTATCATTTGGCAAATGAAGATATGATGATTACCTGCACGGACCACTTCTCTTTACCAGCCTCAATAATCAACGCATCTGCACGCGTTGTGGGACGACGCTTGCGAAACACGCACTGCTTGCCAAACAAGTACCAGCTCTTATGAACTTCAAAGACGCGGCCAAGTGGCTTCAGCAGAAGGCGGGGAACTTGAAGTTGAACAAAGTGCGGCCTTCATCAGAGCGCCAGGACCACCTCCGATGGATTACGGAACAATCACAGGGGGTCTACGTAGCGCCACTAAGGGCCAAGAATCTCGATCACGTGGTCTGCATAGATGCGGGTAGGGCACAAATTCTCGATGCCGTGGAACCATGTCCAATGGCACTTTGGATGGCGGCCATTTGTAGTTGTCTCGGTGGCGCAGACTAGAGTGTACGGGTAATTGAATTGCGTATGGTTGTTTTAAATACGAAGAAGAAGACCGACTAGTCGCTCGTGACCCGCTTTGCATTGTGGAGAATGTCAGCACTGAGCCGGCCCGTCGCCAAAAATTCATTAAGACGGCGGAATATTACGACGTTCCTCCTCGTTAAAGCATCGGCCAAATTCTGCAATCCCCGTACCCACTGGAGAACGGATATTTCTCCCATCTCGAAGGAGTCTCTAAGGTGAGAGACTATGGGACGAAGACGATAGTCCTTGCCTTCGTTCAGAGTAGTGATGGTTGAGTATAATCCGTCGGAATCTACAGTCAAAACGAACGGTAGATTGGCTGTTGACCCATATACTTGTCTCACGCATGAAGAAATTAGGGCACCGCGGTCAGCCGAAAGAGCAGCGGCAAGGATTTCAGCTCCAATTGAACTAAAGGAGACGCGCGCTTGTTTAGAGCTAGTCTAATCCAATACATGGAATACTGCCTCTCCACCCCCCACAGGCATGAAGAGCCCATAGACGTAACATGATTGCCCATACAATGCTTTGCCTTGGCTGGCGTCAGAGAAGGCCAAGTAACGTGGATTGATTGCAAGCGAAGTAGGACGGGAGTAGTGATGTCTTTAGTACCTATTTGCGGCGTTCAGCCGCCACGCGCACCTTGCGTGAGAATGCCGCTGGCGCGGCAACCCTGGCGCGAACCTCCCGCTGAGCTCGATGCCGCGTGAGGTCTGAGCAATAATAAAGTGTCCCTCCTGGCCTCCCGGCCTGGAGGATGCCGGTGGAGAACCAGACGGAGGGAACACTTTCGTCCCTGTACTTTTGCGAGGCTTCGAAGGGACTGCAATTCTTCTACGCATGACGATACCAGCGCCTTCCACCCGCTCCATTACCCCGCGTCGCTCAGTTATGGTCCCAGATGGCAAACACAAGCTTGGCGTCATCACAATTAGTGCCATACCCGTGATAGAACGTTTCCCATTCTCTTGTCCTAACTTTGGAGGACAGCGAAATCTATGACTCTTACGAACCCTTGAAGAACCTCTTCCAGAGCTATCGTCGAAGAAATAAAGAGACCTCGGGCAACTTGGTGCTGCAGATCCCTCGCCTTCCATATCGCAGAGGTGATAGCAAGCCTGAGAACATTAAGGCAATTGCAAAGCCTGCCGTTCCACGTGTTGTACTACACCTTGATGACGCGGTATCCGTACTGTACTCTCTCTCTTCGGCGACTAAACAGGCATCTTGCGAAGTCTCTCGAACCGATGTGGAGTTGATCGTACAACAGAGGATTCACAAAGCCTTGCTTTCAAATGGAGCCCAAACTCGAGACGAAAAAACTTCTGCTGAATCCAAAGCCTCTGACTCAAACACGAGAAGAGGAAAGAAGAGGAAGCAGCCATAATCGAGTTCATCGACTCGTAGGGAGGATAACGCTCCTAGTTCTTCCACTCAGCGTCCCCCCCGACGGGTTGGATTCTGTTTTGATTGTGGGTCGAAGACCCACTACCGTGGTTCCAAGCATCGCCCTTATGATGGTGGAGAGTCCTACCTCCAAAAGATGGTCCGCCTTGAGAAATAGAGTTCGCAAAAGGAGAAATCAAGTAACTCTTTTTTTCGGAAAGGCTCCACCCCTTCCACAAACAATCAAGCCTGAATTCAAGGCGTGAAGCCGCACCAATAAAAGTCGGGGGGGTCGATTCAACCCAATCCTTGACATTGGGTGCCCCCGCAGTGTTGGTGGGGTGCAATCCGCCGCTCGAATTGCCTTGGCGCTTGGCATCTCCCTCGAGCTTCGTCCCCTCGACTGTGAGCCATTCTATCACGGGTATGGCACTAATTGTGATGACGCCAAGCTTGTGTTTGCCATCTGGGGCCTCCCCATATCCGATTCCAATGGCCAGAAGGCATCCTTGCCATTCTATATGGTAGAAGGAGATGGTCTTCTACTGCTTGGCAATCACGTCCTGCATCTGGGAGACGTGCTTGGTAAGGATAACTTGCTTGTCCTCCCAAAGGGTGTAGCCTCTCAGTCGGAGTTGAAGTTGCTCACGTACTCTTAAAGACTTCCCGGTGATCAGCAGGACACGATTCGGACGAGACTCATGGTCGTCCCAAACACTGTTGAATCGATTGCGTCCTATTTTGCTACTAACCGCAGTCTCCGTAACAATGCCTTTGACAGGGCACTCAAGAGAAAGTACGCTGACCACCGGATATGCCGCCGTTTTGCTGCAAAGCTCCACGGGTTCACGCACATGCCCTTGGATGATGTGAAGGAAATATGGCGACGCGCGAATGTGCTGACTCCTGCACTCCAACAGGCCCTTGGAGCCGCCCTGAAGAAGTGTACTACTTGTGAGTCAACTGGACGCCCGGCATCTTCCCGGAAAGTTTCATTTCGGCGGTTGCTCGTCCCATTTAATAACCACGTCCAAGTTGACTTCATTGGTCGATCTCTCCTCCGCATATCCGGTGACTGTTACGCTTGATTCGAGGGAGCTAGATGATGTTAAAGTCGCGGTCGAACAACATTGGGCGAATATCCATGGCCCACCTGAGTCCCTATCCGGTGACCCGGAATTCGACAAAGGCACGTTCAAGGACTTTCTCAACGCCCACCCTAGCTCTTTTGAGCCGAGACCAGCGAGGAGGCACAATAAGATGGGTGCTGTTGAGTCCAAAAACGCGGTCGTACGCCTTATCGCCACGCGACTCCTTCAGGACGCCAACTACTTCTCGGCCATATGGCGTATGCATACTCAATACTGAGTTCACGTACATCGAAATCCTGTCCAGGGCGACGTTTCTTAGTAACTTCATGTACGGTGGACGTAAAATGAGCAGCTTCAAAATGGTACGCGGCTACACCCCTAGTCTTATGGGACTCTCACAGTCCACGGTTAGTGAAGAACTCGTTGACGCCTATCACAACAGACTGCTCGTTGCGCCATCCATACTCTTCAGAAAACTCGCAGCCCTTACGTCCTTCATCGCTCGCATTTCCCGACGCATACCCCTGTCTACTACTTCAAAATGGGGCCGAAGTTCGGTGTGTGGAAGTCCGGCTACGTGCGCGAAGCCCTGGAGTACTCTCTCTTGCTCTCTCCAAATAAGCTCCATCAAGGACCGAGCATCCGTGCAGCCTACGAGGATGTACGGCTCGTCCCTAAGTCTGCTCTTCTCATAGAACTCGACCAAATTGGTTACACTTCGCCATCTCCCATGAAATCGTCGAAGTTGAAGACAAGCGATTCACTTCGAAGCCTAAAGACCCATCAAGTCGACAGAGTACCGCTCCGCACAAAGGTACAGTAGACTTCCTTCCGAATGATGAGGCTACGCTTTGGTCATGGCATCCCAGTGTGCGCCCTCTTCTCGCGACAGAGAAGCCCATGGAGAGAAGCCTACTGCTGTGAACCTGCATTCCAGAGACATTGGAACTCCATATGATCCACCACGTCCAGATAAGGATATTGGGTCTACATCGGTCACCCTAGTGTCCGGAGGACGTCCTCTACCGTGCAACTCGAGTCACCCGAGCAAGAAATACTTCAGCCGGCGCACAAGGTCATTGGCAAGGAACATGTGTCTGAGTTCCGTACTCAATTTCTCCCACGTTGGGTTGCTGAAAAGGCAATCAGGAAAGAAAGAGCGTGCACAAAAGACGCTATCAAGAAGTATACCGCTCCTCACTTCCACTATTCGCGAACATCGTGAAGTCTCACCACTTCTTTCACATTAAAGACGATGATGAACACGGTGCTCTGCGTTTAAAATGCCGTTCAATCTCTCATGGAAATAGAGATAGGGAAAAGGATGGTATTCGGAAGGACTTCTCTTCAGCGCAGTTTCCCGTGATCCGTGTCGTCTTATCCATTGCATCCACACTTGGTCTTCCCCTTGCCACATTAGACATTAAGGGGGCTTATCTTCAAGGCGGTGAACTCACCCGTGACATATTTATGGTTCCATCACGGGGATGGGCCAAGTCCAACCACGTTTGGAAACTCCTGGCCCCAACTTACGGCCTTGTTGAATCCGGACGGCTTTAGCAGCTCGCCATCGAGAAGTGGATGTTCGAAAATGATATCGAGCCCGTACCAGGCCTTTCTCAACTATTCGTTGTACGTAACGAGTACCATTCCATTTGGCTCGTTTTACCTAAAGTTGTCGACGACATGCTTCTGGCCGGATCCATAGGCGAACTTGAGCGTTTCTACAAAAAGATCGCTCAAAGATTCACGGTTGGAAAATTCGATACTTCCAACTAGCTAATCTTCTATAGGCTTCGAATCGTCCGCCACAAAAACGGCTCTACTACCGTTAACATGCAGGAATATATGAAAGGCATTGAAAGGCTCAGTATTTCCCGTCAACGACGCAAATCATTTCACTCCCCATGCACGGAAACCGAACGGACTGCCTTTCTAGGCCTTACTGGTTCTCTGGTTCTCTGGTTCGCCGCACGGCGCCACAACAAGATTGGAATTGTCAAGAGGAAGAACGCCATCATTTGCAACTTCGCCCAACGACTTCGAAAAGACGTCGCTTTCTTCCAGACCAGTCGAGGAATAGAATACGACCCTCATCATGTACTCTCACGGTCAACATATCTCAGCAACATGCTTTACAGTAGTGAGACCTTGAGCAGCTTCGACATGGCCTGAGGCTATACGGCATCGATATCCGGATTGACCCAATCTCCGCTCTCAGATGCGATCGCCGCCGTTCACAAGAAACAACAGGCGAAAAGAGCACTTTGCTTATTGGAAAAGGATCGCTCCCCACATACGCTCAGGCCCAAGGACCTCTCCGAAAACGACAGAGTTTACTTTTTCAAACGAGGCTCCCAGTTTGGCATGTGGGAATTAGCCTTCGTCCGCGAAACGGACAACCACTTCGCCATCCTTTCTTCTGCCCCAAATCTTTCAGGAAAATCAATTCGTGCGGCCTACGAAGATGTCCGCAAGGCTCCTTCTTCTTCCCTTCTACAGGAGTTGGATGATATGGAATTCGTCTTCCCCCCTCCTATTCGGTCGTTGACGAGGAAGCCCTGGACATTGAAGGACTGAACTCTACCGCAGATGAACAGCTCTTCCCAGAGATTGAGGCTCAACCAGTCCCAGATGATCCTCCCCCTCCGGCTCCTACAACCCCAGAGAACTCTGCACCAGATCACTTGCAACCTCTGGGTCTGTTCTGTACTGATGATGTTCAAGCGAATTTTCGACGAGGAGTCGTTGTGGAACACTTTAAAGTCCTTGCTAGCATGCGAGAAATCTCTGAAGCTTGATCACCCATCGTTAGACATTGGGCGCGAAGCCACAGTGCTCACTTCCCTTCTCAGTCGTACACCCGCCTGGAGGGATATCCAAATCAATAAGTGTACTGCTCCATCACTATGTCCTCGCAAGGATATTGGGTTGACTCCAGTGACTGCCAACCCGCCCACTCCACACCAACTTCTATCTACCGAACAAGAGATTCTTCGAGAAATTCAGCAGGTAATCGGTACTAGCACTGTATCGGAGTCCAAGCTTGAATTCGTTCTACGGTGGATCGTGGACAAGGCCATCGATGCCGAGATGGAGAAATACAGGGACGCTCACGAGGAAGTCCATATTCACTCCATTCCTCCTCACAGTAATATCATCACCTCTCATCACTTCCTTCTCGAGGAGACCGATGGCCAGGAAGGCAAACTCAAACTGAAATGCAGACTTGTCCCTCACGGCAACCGTGATAAGGAGAAGGACACAGTACGGAAGGATTCTGCAACAGCACAATTCCCGATCATCCGCATTGTCCTTTCCCTTGCCGCCATCCTTCGGTTTTCAATCGCTTCCATTGACGTCAAGAAAGCCTACCTTCAGGCTGGAACACTCCCGCGTGACATATATATCCGACCATCTCGTGGTTGGGCATCCTCACCGAACATGTTGTGGAAGTTGACCTCTGCGGCCTATGGCATCACGGAATCAGGCCGACTATGGCAGCTCACGATCGAGAAGTGGATGTCATCCCAAGGCCTCCAGAAAATTCCAGGTCTCTCACAGCCCTTTGTCAAGCAAAACAAAGATTCTTCAATCTCCCTCGCGATCACTAAAGTTGTCGACGACTTCATTCTCGCTGGCGAAGTCCAGGAAATCAAACGGTTTCACAAACAACTAGCGAACCGCTTCAATGTGGGCTCTTTTGTGCTTGGCCAAGATTTAGTGTACAACCGCCTGCACATCCACCAGGAACCCAATTTCTCCGTTTCATTCAACATGCAGGAGTACCTTGACTCAATTCGGCCCATACCACTAGACAGAACTCGCAGGAAGCAACAAAATGCGCGATATACTGCGAAGGAGATCACACAGTTCTTGGGACTCACAGAATCTCTCAACTTCTTAGGCCATGACGTCTTACTACAAGCCGCATTGCCGCGAGCCACCTCCAACAGCGTCTTGCTCGGCTCACAATCGCATATCTCATCGATGCAAACAAGATGCTTTCGGAAGTCAAGGCTCTCTCCCCATGTACGACTTACATATCCCCTTCGCGTCTACAAGATCCATCGTATCTTGGATTCTCCGACGCCAGCCAAGGAAGCTCTTCATAAGGACAAACGGGTTATATCTCAGGAATCTTCTTGCCTGCGGGGGGTGATTCTGGACTATTCCACGCTTTCGATTGGGTCAGCTGCAATCAGCAAAGAGTATCCTTCTCAATAATATGCGCGGAAATTCTAGCGGCAGCAACATCAACCGACAGGGGATCCTTGATGTCGGAAAGACTCCAGATCCTCTACGCTCGTCTGTGTTCTCGGAATCCTAGTTTAGTGTGCTAGATAGCTAGTTATGAAAACGAAACTCCAAAAAAACTAGGAGTTTTGAAGTATCGAAAAATTTTCCGGATTTCGGCTTGTGACATAGTAGCATACTAGTTCGATTGCTAGTTCGAGGCTCGGAAAAGCTAGATTACCATTGAAAATTTGAAGTTTGAAACTAGAGATCTAGCAAACTAGAAATTTTGAATGTTAAACTAGCATGTCGAACACGTATTTCTCTTCGTCTAATACAAATATGTCAAAGTAATTTTGAATAATTTTACCAGATAAAATTTCCCGAAAAGTAGCCCTTTTGAACACAAAACTAGCATTCCGAGAACACAAACGCTGCACCGACATCCCTCCCATTCGTGCTCACTGTCGACTCCAAAGGCCTATACTCAACGATCACAACCCTCCACGAGGGGAAGGACTACCGTCTCCGTCCGACAGTTAGCCGTATGCGAGACTCTTTCGAAAGCAAGGAGATATCAATCATGCAGTGGATAGCAGGGAAGCAAAACTTCGCGGATGCTTTCACGAAGCGCAATCTCGAGAGGTACCGCGAGCTCAATGATCTAATGGTTTCTGGAGTAATTCGTGCCGCAAGCTTCTCAAACGCACATCGCCTTCAATCCTCGTAAGCCTGACCTTACTAGATGTCACTATCGCTGTCAAACACTTTCCTCACGGGCTTTCCTCTCCTCCTCTTAATTCTCCTCTTCTTGATCCTTCTCTCTTTCTGCTTCTTCCCACTCATTTTGTGATTCCTCTTCTTTCCAGGATTCCCCCTTCTCTGTTTCTGTACTTCTCGGATACCTCGGATGCATTGAAATTGGAATGTATCACCGACGCATGTCTCGAATACTTTTGCGCACATGCGCAGGGCCTACTGTTCAACACAATCGACGACCAACCTTCTGTGGCAATCAAATACGACAATATGCTCAGATCGTTCCTGCCTTGTGTCAATTCCAACTAACTCGACGAGGTATATTCCAACAGTCCGTGAGAGCAACCATTCTCTGACGCTATTCGCTTGAGGAACGCGCTGGACACGATAGTATCGCATGTGCTGCTCAAGCCATGCCCCAACGCTGGATATTCTTGAAACTGTCACTGGTCCGTGCGTCAATAGTTCCGTCCCAGCTTCTTTTCCATCTAGTAGGTACAGCGCATTT
>JASCIV010000582.1:0-16169 GCA_030374735.1 Gracilaria caudata
GCACACGCGCATGCGCTGTGTGTGATGTGTCACACAAGGCGTGTGTGTGTGTGTTGTGTGCGAGTTGTGCAACAAGCTGGCAGTTTTGCGCCAAAAAAAAACGCGCGCCAAACGCTCGTGCCCGGGGTTGGGGGGCGGTCCCCCCCGGGGGGGGCGACGCAGCAGCAACTGCCGCGAGAAGTGTTGAAAACAACGGCGCGCAGCAAGCACGTGCTGGCGCAGATGCCACCAACCGTCCGTGCCAGCGCACACACGTATGCGCCGTCTCTTCTTCACACCGCGCGCGCGCCGCCCCGCGCCGCGGCGCAGACGGGGGTGGCGGTGAAGCGCGCAGTAGCGCTACCGTCGTACAGCAGGCGCGGCGGGTGGGTGGCACGCCGCGTGGTTTGCTAACAGTAAAAAAAAAAAAAAAGGGCGCCGGGCGCGCAACCTCGTGCAGAGCAACACGCACATTGGCGCGGCGTGGTTGCGCGGCGCTCGGGGGCGGGCGGCGTGCAGTTGGGCCCACTGCGCGATGATGGGCGCGTCCATGACATCGCTGACGCCCATTCAATTGTTGTGTCGAGCGTGTGAACTAGCCGCCGCCGAATTCGCCTCTCGTTCCACGCTCTCTGCGTCGCCATCCTCTACATCGTCGTCGTCGTCGTCGTCGTCGTCATCGTCAGCATCACCTTCTCCCTCCTCCTTACAACAAACGCACACAAAACGCTCACACAGCGCCACGCACTCTGCGCAAAGCTCGGTACGCACGCTACATTCGCTCGCGTCGTCGTGCTCGAAGAGCACCGCGCGTCGGGCGCGCGCCGCCGCCACCACCGCTGCTCCCACCACCGCTGCCGCCGCCGCCGCCGCCGTGGCGAGTTCCAACAGCTCCAGGCCGTTTGTGTGCAACGTGAGCTCGTGCGCCAAGACGTTTGCGCGCGTGTACAACCTCAAGGCGCACCAGCGCGTGCACTCGCGTGAACGACCTTATGTGTGTGATCGCTGTGACAAGCGCTTTCGATGGAGAAGTTCGCTCACGTCGCACGCCAAGTTTCATTCCAAGTGCGATTTGCAACAGAGGCAACAGCAACAGCAACAACAGCGCTCGTCTTCGTGACGATGGAAAAAAGTAAAAGAGAACTGCAGAAAGAAGCTCTATTTTGAAATATCTATTTTGGTAAATTTGTAAACAAAACAAGTAAAAATCCACTGCCAACACAAAATTGTTATCATATCGTCAGCACACAAAAAGAAAAAAAAAGTTAGCGCTGTACAAGCGGTAAAAAAAAAAAGTGTAACAACAAAAAGCACAGCAGCGCGCTCACGGCAGCGCGTGCAGCTCATATTCGTCATAATAGTCGTACAAGCGCGCCACAAGCGGCGACATGGAGGAGCCCAATCTGTGCAGATACTGCTGCTGCTGCTCCTTCTTCACGCCGATGCGCGTCATGAACGCCTCCTTACTCGGCAGCAACAAACACGCGCCCTTCACCGTCTTTCGAATCGTCCACGAGTGATGCTGCGCCAGCGCGTCATCGTACGCACTGGACACCGCCCACCTCAACGTGCGTTCACTCGGCGTCAATTTGGAGTGCTTGTCAAACGCACTGCCCAATGTGACCAACAAGCGATCCGTAAACTTGAGCGCCCACATCAGTCGCAGCAACGTGCGACTGAAACTGGGCGAATCGTCCCACGCAAAGCCGCGCATCGCCGTGGCGTTCTCGCTCAACTCGTACTGCACCGCGCTCTGCAGATGTGAGTAATGCTGCGGAAGCGTGCTTTGGTAGCGTTTCAACACCACCAGCTTCGACTCCACGTCCGACTTGACAAACGAAAACGCCGTGCCCAGCGTGTCGAACAGATAGCACAGCTGTTGCATGGCCGCCACGAACAGCGTGGTGGTCGGTAACGTAGACTTGGTGCTTTCGAAATGCTCGCGACATGCCTCAAACGCGCACGTCATTTTCTCAAAGTCAAACATGGTCAGCAGCGCCGGTTGTACCGCGTCGGCGGGGCACGTTTTGGAAGCGCCGCGTAACGCGTACGAAGTTCGAGAACGGAGATACTCCATCACGTCCGCCCAAAATAATTACCTTCGGTAAAAAAAAAAACAAACAAACACACTCACAGCCGCTCAGACGACGAAGACGGCCACTTCTTTTCACGAACAACGCTCGATTCGGCCCTTTTCAATCGCGACGCAAGCAAGAGAACCGTTAACTAACCCCCGTGGTGTCTCCAAAAAGCGCGCGCTATCAACGCAAGAGAAAAAAAAGATGCGGAATCTTGGCGGGAGCACGCGGCACACCGCGTTTTTTTTGTGTGGGTGTGTGCGACGCAGCAGCTTTGTATATGTGGTTGCTGTCAACGGTGGGGGGGGACGGACGCGACTGGCGCTGACGTGGACGTTGTGAACGCGCATGTTGATAGCGCGCAGCACGCTGTTTATGGCCACGCGCGGGAGCGCGCGCGCGCAGTGGCGTGCTTTGATTGGACGCGAGCGCCGAGCGCTGTTTGGCGTGTTTTGTTGGCACGCGGTTTGCACGTGCGGCCTGCGTGCGGCCTGCGTGCGCGCTACGTGTCACGCGTGGCCACGCCCGACAACTGCGCACACCGTGAAAAGTGTTCAACTCGTTTTTGAGCATGGTTGGCCAAATTTGGGCATGGCCTGTACCGTCGTACCTTTGGTGCCGTCGCCCTTGGCGCCGAACGTTTGTTTGTTTGCGTTGGCAGAGAAAGCGTTTGGCCGCGATGCAGCGCCTTTGCTCGCTGCTTCCGAGCCATGCATCGCGATCTGCATCGCGCTCGTTTGTGCCACGCTGCCTGAGCACCACATCCACCGCGTCGCCGTCCAACACACCCTCGCAGCACACACAAACAGTACCCGAGTATCACACGCAGCGTCGCGCCGTATATCGGCTGCCGTTTTACGGCGCGCCGCACACGCAGCTCGAGCAGCTCTCCGCCGAGCAGCTGCGCGCCACGCTGCGCGCGTACGGCGCGCTTGTTCGGCCGCGCGACGACGAGCGCACGTTATTGCAGCGCTTGTGCGCGCTGACGAATGCCCAGTATCGACCGGCGCAACTGTGTATTGAGGGCGTTGTTGTGTCCAATCGTATGGACAAGAGCGTGGTGGTAGCGGCGAGACGCATGTGTTTTTCGGACAAGTTGCAGAAGAGGTATCATAAAACGAGACGATTTATGGCGCACGATGAATTCAATTTGTGTCGAGAGGGTGATCGCGTGCTCATTCGGAGTTGTCGCTTGTTGAGTAAGAGAAAGTCGCATGTGGTGGTTCTTAATTACGGAGATGCTACAAGACCGGGTGTTGATCAACGTTCTATTCAAACTGTATAAAAATAAAAAAAGTAAAATCACGCGCGATACGAGGAGCCGTCGTCGTACGAGCGATATGATCGTTCGCCTTCGGTTTCGGACATGCGGTATTCAAACGTCTTTGGACCTTTGCTTCCGATGTATGCGGAGATTAAACTCATGAGGAATAACATCCATGCGAACGCTACGGGTACGTTTGAGGGTGAGGGTGCTCTTGATGACTTTGTGGCCGTCAGAGTGATGCTACCCACAAACTGTGTTTTGAGTGTTGTGTCATGTTTCTCGGTCAGTATGCGTGCTTTTTTTGTGTCTTTTAAATGTTGTTGCTGCACTTACCCACCACAGAGCGAGCCACGAGAAAATGATAAACTCCACGTTGGCCGGTAATTGAATGTTGGAGCAATAGTCTAGAAAGTACCATATGATGGTGATGGACAGCACCACAAACGCCACCGCAGCCCAAGCCACCTGTTTTATGCATGCACCAGGTGTTTTGGTTAGTTTCTCATATGCGAGTTGTGCTTTGTAATGTTACCAAAAGAAAAAAAAGCAACGTACACCGTATTCACATCGACTTCGACCCACATTCGCGTTGAACAGACAAATGTCCTCAAACGTGCCGTTCACAGTTGGAGCCTGTACCGCCAGTTGGCTCGGAAAGATCCCCATGATCACCGTCGTCCATATCCATTCGATCATGTAAAGAATGATTCGACTGCATTCCAAACAACCCATTGTGTGTGTGTTTTGTACGCGTGCTCGCTAAGCTGTAGCACGGAGACAGAGGTGAAGTGGCGTTTTTTTTAAAAAAGGTGCGAAAGCGTGGGCATGAAGCACGGGGAAAAGCGCACTACGAAGAAGCAGACGCTTGGGCGCAGCTACCTACATTGCGAATGACGGCTTGGAGACAAGACTCGAGAGATTGTGCGTTTGGGCGCGATGGAGAGGTGGTTTTACCGTTACGATGATGCACAGCTCTTTTTTTTAACCAGGCTGTTGTGTAAAATTCGCTTTTTGGCCCGTGATAGACATGAGCGTGACGGCCCCGTGGCGTAATGGATAACGCGTCAGACTTCGGATCTGAAGATTGTGGGTTCGAGTCCCATCGGGGTCGCTTCAGTACTTTTTTTTCTAACCTGTTTAAAACACGCCGTGACAGCCTGTCAAGCTATCACAAGTGATAGTACAAGGGTATCTCTGACAGCTCAAGAGCTGTGTGTTTGGGGTCGAAGAAGCGCATCATCTTCCGCGATCATCCGTGTGGAATACATCGCTCACCGTTTTGTCAACGCCGCTCTCGGGAACAGTCGCCATCCATTCGTGAACGCCGTGTATCATCCAACCCATCGTTTGCATCATTCGGGGCAACACCACGCCCATCCTCTTTTGTTGACATGGAACATTCACAAAATGTGCACCCGGAGGATGTGATTCAGAGTCGTGTCATGGACGCGCAACGACTCGCCGCCACCGAAAACTACCCCGAATACACGTTCAGTCTGGAGTTTGACAACCTCTTACTCGAGGAAGTTTACCGCTGCAAAATTCACCGCACGTGCGACGCGAGTCAACTGGAATCTTTTGAAATTCTGTTGGACAACTTCCTTGGAACCAAGAAGCTTGGTTTGACCGAGTTCAGTGCGCTCCATGGAGGATATCTCAAACATCAAGATTACCCCACCGTTCTGCATCTACAACATCGCTACGTAACACTACTCCAATCGCATGAACATCACCAGAGTTGGATACCAAAGTCGCCAGAGGTCGCAGCCCTTCTTTTGCGACGAGACAAGTTCTTGCGACTTCTGAAACAGCAGTTGCAGAAGAGCAATATTCAAGTCGCTCTGTACGATCCCAACAAGCCCCGTTCAGAAGACAAACCAGAGGACAAATCGGAAGCCAAATCGCCTGTTGCAGTCAACGCCGTCAGGGTTCGAGGAAGAGGCGCCCCTAAACTGGGTCGAAAACCGTTAAAGGACAAATCGTTCTACGTGAAGAAACGAGGGGAGCTCAAATTACCCACCCCGAGGAAAAGCCTGCCACGACGAAAAACAAGAAAGGACGTGTCGTATGCGGAGGAAGTGATGGTGGAGTTGGATTTTCCGCAACGCGAACCAGTGAAGCAACGCCCGAAACCGCATCCTCAACAATCACCCGCTCGTTCTGCGAATCACGCCAACTTGGCGTATCGAAAGTCCGTAGACGCTTCCTCATCAAGTCCGTTCCCGCTGCTGTTGGGTGACTCGCAAGCGTTCAAGCCCAACAACAGACACGGGATCAGTCCAACTTCGCCGCCACATCTGCCACCAAGTCGGTTATCAGGTATTACAAAGCCTTCCTCTCAAACGCATCTGACGCCACTCGCCAAGCATTTCCCCATGAGTGCTCAAAGAGATGTGTTGAGTACACCAGTCGACTCTCCGCGTTTTCGTCCCAATCAGATGGCCGCAAAAGAGCCTATTGATGTCGATGACCCTGTCAACACGCAGGGCTTTGTCCACGGTGAAGATGTGAAAGTGGAACTGGCAATCCATTCACCCCCGGAAACGCCTCAATCAACCGAAGCCAGAATCAACGAAATGGTGCAGAAACTCGTAAACATGGAGGCGTCGCTTACAAGCTGGAATCGAAACGTGGAGAACGCAATGGGCAACATACAAGGTCGAATGCATGTGTTCGAGCAGGTTGTGCAAATGAACATGGCAAGTATGCAGACGGGCCTGCGGACAGACATGGAAACCATACGTTTGGAGATGAGGAAAATGCATTCAGACAAGCGAAGAGGCAGGGAAAACGTGGGTTCTGGGATGGAGACGGTGAACGATGGGCATTGTGGTTCAGATGTTGGGGATTCGAGCGCAACCCCAAATGCAGAACATGCAGACGCAAAGGACCGTGTCCCCACGTTTTCGACGTTCCTAACGTCGTTCCCAACACGTATAAGAAATGTGCTTTTCCCTGGCTTATAAGTAGTTCGAGGAGTACTTTGTAAAGGACGCAGACGAAGCAACAATGTAATCCTTTTGCCTTGCAACTTCAGATACAAAGGTGATGTTAAGAGGGTTAATCCTCTTATCCCTCGTTGCACTTGCGGTTACAGAGAGAACAAGAGTAACCAAGTTGGAGACTTGGACACTTAGTGGTGGTTTCCATAAAAATTTGGATGGCAATAAATCTTCCGAGAAAAAGTGACCAACGGTAGTCAAGGCCTGGCCCCGTGGCGTAATGGATAACGCGTCAGACTTCGGATCTGAAGATTGTGGGTTCGAGTCCCATCGGGGTCGACGAAAAATTTTTCCGTAAATCTTTCTTTTGCTTTTTAAGCTTTACGTGGAGCAGTTCAAAATGAATGTTCAACTTCGCATCCCTCTTTCTTTGTTCTCTTTCACTTCTATCTTTCTCGCTTCTTCCGTTCGTGTCTCAAAGTATGGCGGTAGAGAGAAGCACAAATCCTCCCGCAGATCGCGACACTACTCGTCAGCAAAGCGTCCGCAACCGAATTCTCTACAAGGAATGGACAGAAGATGCAATCGATCGATTATCAACAGCTCTAGCACAGATTCATTCACACCCGCCTCAATCTCCACAACAATATCTATCAAAGCTTCCTCCCATTCTGGACTTGCTCGACACAATCTCCGCAGCATGTGATGCAGCAGCAGCTTCCGTGACAGTCGCACAAGCAGAACGACAACACATAACCGAACAAACCGCCGCAGTTGAGCAACAAGTCATCTCTCACATTGAACTCGTACGGGATTTGAGGCATCGTCTGTCCACCGAACGTAAAATGGCGGAACGAAATAAACAGTATGATGCTGTCGCTTCACTCATTCTTCAATGGCCTCCTGTTGACGTGTCTGAGAAAAAGTCCCGCACGGCGGAAAGAAAAGTTGTTGCCATTGAGGATCAGATAAAGGCATTGGGACGAGTCAAGGAAAATATATCGAAAGAAGTGAATTTGATGATCCATTGTGTCGGCGGCTTGAAGGATTCTTGTCGCGATATTGATGCTGTAGTTGATGAATCTACGAATTCTTCTCACCATACGGAGCAAAAGGAAAATTCTGATGCTATGGACGTTTCTGCGTAAGAATGTCTGCTTAGTTTTGTGTGTGCTTCTTCTCTCTCGTTGTCGTTCACCTTGTGAAACTACACAAGGCACTCTGGTTACTTCTTGTGCGCTGCCTCTTATCGGAAATGCATACATTACTTGGTCAGTTTCACCGTTCTTATTCAAGGTGCAGTGCATTATCTGCAATCCCAGCTCGAGGTGTTCATGCTTGATTTGGCTTTCTTTGCACCAAGTCTTGCTACGGACTGTGAACAAGGCCAAAACTCAACGTTTGACCATGTTTCCAACACTTTTGCTTGTGAGCATCACTCTCTGGAAATTTGAATATAGCTTTCTAACACTTAACAAGAGACATATCTCTCCAATACACAGCCCATCAAGCGTTCTGAAAATGAACCCACGACCATTTTTCCGTGTATACATATAACCACAAGAACCTAAGAGTAGCAAACGAACTTTTGCATGATGTGTGGCGCCAAACCCCAATGGCGGAATCCAGGGAAAACACAGCTGTATGCGTTGACTCGTCGCACGAAGATGTTGCGGGTGCTCAACGGTTCTTGGAGCGCGTGATCGCCAAACCCGCCCTGCGGAACCAGGGGGAACTGAGCAGCAGCTCTGATATTAACTAGACGCCCGAAGATGTTTGCGACTGGTGCAAAGCTGGCCAAGATAAAGTTATACTCATTGAGATATTAATTATCTGTCCTGGGTGCCCAAAAACAGCTCTTTTGGAAGTGTCCCAGACATGCCAGTGCTGATTACGGCTTGCACCTTGTCATAGCCCTTTTGTCTGTGCGAGTGTAATCCTTCACATCTTGCTTGGGCCCACACCCAACTCGCCAAAGTTGCCGCTGCAGAACACTGGAAAGACGAGTCTAATCTTCATGGTGAGGGTTGCCCATAGATTGTTATAAATCGTGGGGTACGACAAATAACTGCGGTGAAGTGTTCATCAACGCAGATTTGAACCCCTTGTTTCCAACAACTGCCCCGTTCACGCTGTCGAGCCATCCGCGTGGCTTTTCTCACGAGCCATGGGGGAAGACTCTACTTCTCAATCTCTGAAACCACCCGTCGCCGAACCAGCACCCATTTCGAAGCCGCAGGCTACTGCAAGGCAGCCTTCTCCAGCGCAAAAACTTGACGCGACAAAGGCTTCAACTCTCCGGCGACCTGCTTCCACTAAGCAAACCCTTCCCCCAGAAGATGACCCGCAGTCCGAGCTCAACGTCCTACGTCGAGAGGTACGTAAATTACAAGCAGAAGTACGCGATGCAGCGATGCAAGTGGCTGCCCAGCAGGACGAGATTGTTTCCCTGCGCGAGGCGTTGAGTGCGGCCGAAGCAGAGGCGGAGGATGCGTTATCTCGTGAATCAAACCTACGCGTACAACTACAAGCCCAACGCTTGCACCGTCAACGCATTGAAGGCACTATGGCCGCTGCCGAAGCTCTTGTGGCGTCTTTGCGTGACATGATTACGGAACAGACTTTCGTGCAGGGCCCTTCTTTCGATGATGCACCACAGGGGCCGGTGGCCTCTGCAGAAAGCGACCTAGACTTGATACTTAGTCGTATATCCGATGGAGACCATCTCAAGCAGCCATCAGACCTCTCTCAGCTCCAATCGACCGTCGTCGCAGCTGAAAGTTTCAGAGTCGATCCGGAAGTGATCTCAATCGACATGAATGATCTGCAGCCACTCTCACGACCAGCTCATGAAATTGGAGATACCACCTCAGTGACACCTTCTGCTACTCCTGTCAGTGAGCAACTGACGACAAATAGGCCGGCTTCCTTTCAAGAAGCACCAACCAATGCAGCACCAACCTCTCAGCAAACTTCAGCCGCAACGCATGCACACCGGTTACAACGACATTCAATGCCTGCAGTCCCCTCTGACTCCGTTTCAGCAGCCCAGACGGCGCACGCGACATCTAACTTGCTGCGTTCTGCATTTGGACAGACTAGTAATGCTTCTCGTCAGGCGCCCACGATCCGAAGCTCTGGCGTTGAAGCTGTTGAACATCTACCCCCCGAAGTTGCCCCATTAGGAAAAGGAGATAATGTGATGTTTCGGGCTCAGAATCCGCAACCTCTTCCGAGCGCGGGGTGTTCTCGGGCTTGCAGCGCTCACAGCGGAGAAGTATACGCTCTTGCATCAACCCTCGATGGGAATTGGATTGCGTCTGGAGGCGATGATAGGGTTGTGAATGTATACAACAGTTCGGGAATGTCCTGTGCATCCATTTCCGAGAGTCCCCGTTCGATCACAGCGCTGGCATTCCACCACTCTGTAGATCAAAGCAACGCAGAATTCAATGTTATCTACGCAGGCAGCAGTGATGGTACAATTCGCAGTTTGAAGAGGCATCCAAGACGCCGAGGAAAGTGGACTTTGGGCTCTGTCTTCCCCGTGCACACTCAAGCTGTGAGGCGCATGATCTCTTTGACCTCAACAACGCAAATACTGTCATGCTCAACGGATCGCACAATCAAAGTCTCGGACATTGAAAACGCGAAAAGACCATTCACAGCAGCTGCCTCATCTGCAGTGCTCGACATTGGCATCTTCGAATCACGGAACGGACTTTTGGTATCTGGGCATAAAGACGGGTGCATACGTTTGTGGTCGCTAAAAGACCAAAACACTTGCATTGGAGGATCAAAACTGCATACCAAAGGTATTGTTTCTGTTGCCTGTCTGGCGGACGGACACGGTGTCGTTTCTCTAGGAAGGGATAATGTGATTCGTTTGAGTGATACCAGGATGGACACTGTCGGTGCAGTTCGGGAGATGGATGGGACGATCGACACCGTCTCAGACTGGCATCGTTTGTCGGTTACAGGCCAACATGTTTCATGCGGCATGGGACGCCAAGGAGATGTGGGTTTCTGGAATGTAGAATCTGGAAAGCTTATGCGTCGTATCACATCTCAGGCATCAGCATCAGACGCAGATGTCATCGATATGGTGACACGGAAGCTTCGTAATCCGGGATCAGTTGTAGTTCCCCACTGGACATCTTCGGGGCAGTTCGTCTGCGCACATCGCATGCGGCAAGTATCTTTCTGGGGTGTGCATAATATATGACCTTCAGTGATGGAAAATGTTTCGAGGAGAACATTGTCGAAGTTGAAGGAATGTATTAGAAATCGTCCATGCTATCTTCACTGGCGACTCACCTTCGAGTTCTAACTACACCTACCGTCACTCTTGCAAGTAATGCACGACCTTGAAGTTAACGTTGTTGTCATGTCATGTACATACTCTGCATTCATCGCTCTGCATTGTACATTAAGTACATATCGTGATACATTCCTGCTACCTTAATAATATTCAAGCGCATGCCGAACAATAGTTTACAAACCAATAACTTGCTTTTACAATAGGTTCAATTATCAGGTCCTTAAACAACCCATTCTATCTGGCACAGTACCGCTTGAATGTCACACACTCTTCCTGGGCTTAGGGTTCAGCTCATTGTTGGTTTCACTCAGCGAAATATCAATCGGCAATTTCTGGAACGCTAGTCAAAACTGTTACCTCAGACGTTGCTCCACGAACAACAGGGAGTGATCACTCGTAGTCGATAATCTCATCAAACGCGCATCCGACTGAGCCGTACAGATAGCGTTCAATGAGACGCTTCGTGGAATCGTTGAACCCGCTGACATCCTTTCCATGATATCTAGCCTGGTTGAGCTGCTTGCGCACCTTGGTAGCCAGAACCTTTCCAAGTTCAACGCCCCATTGATCGAAACTGTTGATGTCCCATATGAATCCTTGCACTGCCGTACGATGTTCGAATATGGACAGTAACTGCCCACAAGTATACGCATTCAGTACAGGAAGCAGGAGAGACAATGAGGGTCGATTCCCACTAAACGTAACATGAGGAACCAGCCATTCGGGACGTCCCTCTTCTCGGCATTCCTCAGCAGTCTTTCCTCTCGCCAAGGCATCCGGTTGGGCGAAGAAGTTCGACATAAGTTCATCGTGATTGCTGACGGGTTCGCCGTCTTGACAAGTAGGGTTCTGAGACTCAATGAAGCCGATGAAGGTACACGGTACAATCTGCCCCATGTGCAACAACTGGAAGAAGCTGTGTTGACCCAATGTTCCTGGCTCTCCAAAATCGACTTCTCCGACCTCGAAGTCCAGCTCGACCCCATGTCGAGAAACGTGTTTCCCATTACTCTCCATGTCAACCTGCTGAATATGTGCTGGTAGCTTATTCAAAGCCTCGGTGTAGGGGTGCATAGCCCGTGACTTGTAGCCCATGAAGCTCATATTCCACACCCCCATCAGTCCCATCAAAACCGGAATGTTTCTTTCCAATGGAGCGTTGACAAGGTGCTTATCAATGCTACGGGCACCACCCAGGAACTTTTCAAACACATTGTAGCCATAAACAAGACTCAATGGCAATGCTCCAACTGAGGAGCACACGGAATAACGTCCACCGACCCAATCCCAAAACGGAAATACGTTCTCCGGAGCAATACCAAACTCTTTGGTCTTTTCCATGTTCGTGCTGCAGGCAACCATGTGTTGACGCACAATACTAGCGTCAGTCCCCATACTATCCCAAAGCCAGGTTCTGACCGTCTTCGCATTCACAATGGTCTCTCGCGTAGTAAACGTCTTACTCACAATGATGACCATTGTCTCCTCTGCATCGAATCCATCCAACGCGCGCTTCACGTCAACGGGATCAACATTCGCGAGGAAGTGAAGCGAGTATCCAGCTTGCTGTCCAGCACTAGAAGCTTCAGCGTCAGTCTTCAATGCCTCGTATACAAAATCAGGACCAAGATAACTGCCGCCAATGCCAACAGCAACGAAATTCTTGATTTGCTTCCCAGTTGCACCAAGATGCTTTCCAGATCGAACAAGATCAGTGAACTTGCGGATGCGAGAAAGTACAGAGTGCACTTGTTCTACAACGTCTACGCCATCTAGCATCAGAACTTCACTCCTTTTCGCGCGCAACGCCGTGTGAAGAACAGCTCGATTCTCAGTTGTATTGATCTTCGTCCCGGAGAACATTTCCTTGATACGTTCTTTCAGGTTCATAGCCTCAGCCAATTCGAGTAACATTTTCTTCGTTTCAGTAGTAATCCTCTGACGGGAGTAGTCCATATACACGCCATCATATTCCGCATATAGTTCTGCAACTCTTGCTTCATCATCGAGCAATTGTCGCAAATGCGTCTTGTCGATGACGTTTTCCTTGTGTCGTTGCAAGGTCTTCCATTGCGGTAGTGAAGATACTAAAGGAGTAGATGACTTCGAAGATGAGTCGTCCTCGGGAGGTGGAGAGGGTATACCAGATGTATTCGGAGGCTTTCCGAGCACTACCATGCTCGGGGCCGCGCGACGAGCGGGATGCACATCGGTCACGCGCGTAGAGGAGACAGCAGCCGCTGTGCTTCCGCGCAGAGGAACCGCCGTAGGCGCCAGAAACGCTTGCATGATTTTCGAGAAGCAGCGATCAGATCAGTAGGAAAAGGTCTTGTAGGGAGTTCTGTCTGGACCGCAAAAGCAGGGTCAGAGAGAAGATGGTTGTGAGGTTGGATGGTGGCAGAGATATCTATAAGAAGGCTTGATGAGAGCAGCGTTCTCCTTGCTGCCCTCTTTGAAGCGTAGAAAGTGGGTTTAACATTGTGTTACTGGCCTGACCCGAAGAATATCATTGTTGTGATTGGTTGACGGAGATATTTGTGCATGCCGTTCTGCAGGGGAAAGCACTGTGATTGGATGATTGTTTCGATGAAATATTTGGTGCGTGAGGCCCTGAACTTGAAGCCTCAACTTGAGGGGCATCGCATTCAACGCGACGATCTGTCGAAGGACCAGTTGTCTCTTGCCCTCTTCGGGGTGATGGTGATGGTGTTGTTGAGCCTGTCTAGAATGGGACGATGACGTCTCATTAGTGATAGTGCGCTGTTTCCAGCTGTGCGATGTTGATGTTTTGATGTTTCTACCGTTCTGTTTGATGCGTCGGTTTCATTTGGAGACGATGCGAACTCGAACGCGAGAAATTATTTCTTTTTCTCCTTCTTGCTAACATTGCTTCTCCCGTTTCTCATCTGCTCCTCTCGCCATGCATCCCATCTGAAGATACTGTATCTTTTAATTAACATTAGAATCCGAAAGATCGAGCTCATACAGTTCGGCTGGATCTGAACGACATCAGCTACGTCCTGACGGGGCCATCAAACGCACTGGTCCCACTACTGAAGACAAAGCCAGATACTCATTTTTTGATTGGTGACTCTGTGAACGCCATAAAGCTCTACAGCGGTATGATATCCATGTCATCGATCCCGGATCGAAGATCCGACTGTGATTGAGTTGTTTTGAACATACACATCACTCCAAAGGATACCGTGTTATCAGCCCTTCGCTTCCGAGTAGGCACTGTGTGTTTACTAATTTATGATATAGAATCCGTTCAGGGGTTTGTGAACACAGCGACAAGAGTGTACTCGGCGATGGCAAGTACACTAGTAGTATGTGTACTCGTCTAGTACACCTTGCCAAACATAATGTGGCCGTCGTAACGGTCCGGAGCCTATCGATTGATAGGTTAAACACGGTGTGCATCGCAGGTTCCGACTTCTTCAGGCACCTAGATACTTCGCCCGTCAACAGCGAATATTGCTTTGGATTGCGCACACTGTGCACTGCACAGCACGCGGTTTTCGTTGAGAATCCGCTTTCGTTGGCGTTAAGAATTCGCTCGGGAGATGTCAGGTTGCACTCCTCGTACACATGTGCTAGAAAAAGAAGCTGCTAAGTTTTCCGGGGACACTGCAATTACCTGCTGCCTCGTCATCTTTGAACGTTGTTTTAGCGCCAAGGTGGGATGGCGCTTAAAGAAATTCCGCACAAACTTTTCGCCTGGTCTGTTATTCCGAAACGGGATGTGTTTCTGTCGAGATTGAGGCAGTTTGTTGACATAGCACAGAACGAGGTCTTTGAAACACTCTGGTGATAGTGGCGTTCCCTGTTTAGAGAAATACGACACAGCGTCGACGATTACCTTCTCTTCTTCTTTAGTTAGAGCGGAGTGGATGCTGCGCTGGGATTTGGTAAAGTCAATTTCGTCCTTCACAGCACGATGCAACTGTGACTTCGAAACGTTAAACATTGACGCAACCTCCTCAACGAGAGCTTTGTAGACGTGAATAAGGTTTTTGCCGCCTTCAAAGCAGTGTATCGGGCCTCATCTCGAGAAGGGGTAACCGGCTGTCTTTGAACCATGGCTTCGCAGCTGCGGTGACGACGCTGTTTTGACTATTGCCCAGTCCCAAGACCAGTTTTGCATAGATGGCGCCCGCAGTCGCACATTTGAACTGGTTCTCCCCTTGGGGTAGAGGTAAACAAGTTCAAAAGTGGCGCTCTTTTGGCCTGAAACAACCGAGTGCTTGTTATTGACTTCTGGATAAGCTTGGTCAAGAAAATGGGTGTTTTATCCAAAAAACTACGAAGGTATCCCAAGTTCTGATCGTGTCCCAAAGCTGAAAGATAGGGCAGACTGATACCCAGCCGCAGCAGCTCGCGTTTTCTCTCCCAGGGTTTTGTTCGATGCAAGTCAAACTTGGCCTGGCACTCCCAGGCTGGCAGTCTTCTTTCCTCTCATGACTCTTTCCTCGCCATGATTCTTTTCCTTCAGTCGGACGACCATCATGATCAGACGATGTAATCTCCATTCAGAGGGCATCCTAAGCTCGTGTTGCTACGAGCTACCGTTTGGACAATATCAGTTTTGCCTCCGAGATGTATAATACATCTCGGCTTTTTCACACGTTATGGTGCCACAAGACGGTTTTTGGATCCACTCACATATTCCATGGCGATATCACTGTCATACGCTCGAAGGTGGTGCTTTGTGTTGTTGCGGACAAATGAAATCAAGCAGAATCGTGTCATGGGCGTATGCGTTTCCGATTTGGGTCATTTCCGTCATTGGGATTCCTGCTGTGGGTGGTCATGTGGTCGTGGGCGATATAGTGAAACAAGAGAACAAAGTCTCATGAAAACGTAAATGATGATATCATGCAGTGGCACATGTTTCCCGATGGGGAGCTAGTTGGATGACGTGCATGAGCCCTGATTTCGGCAAAAGTATCCATTGGGAAGCTCCCGTTTGGCGCACAGATTTGCTGAGAGGTGGACGCAATGCGGTCGTTACCTCCAATACAGCGGGCTTATAAGCCGCACTGCAGCATGTGCGATACAAGATCTGGGCATCATACGCACCAAAGTTCTCAGCTTCTCTGACTCTGAACCTAATCAACTAACTTCTGACTATAATGAAGATGAGTGGACATTTGTTTTTGGTAGTGTGGTGTTGTTGTACAGCATTGGCGATATCGGCGCAAGTGTTACCTACGGATGGGTTGAAGGAAGCAAAGGTTAATGGTGTGAGCATGTTTATGAAGTCCGGACCGCATCGTTCCTTGTTTGGGAAGGCGGCAATCACGCCTGCTCCATCGGCTTCGTTTAAGGGTGGTGTTCATCCTCGGGTACTGTTTGACAGGAGCGGATGGGAGGAAATGTTAGAACGTTATTCGAACGAGGATACCTTTGATATGAAGACATCATGGTCTCACTTTTCTCGGCGAACGTCATTGCATCTGGCGGAATCGAATCCGATTCTGAAGCGACTGATTGAAATGGAGCGTAACGGGGAAACGGCAGTGTACAGTGGGAAGGAGGATTTGTCGTCTGCGTCGCGGGAGCAGTTGGATGAGCTCGAA
>JASCIV010000583.1:0-16160 GCA_030374735.1 Gracilaria caudata
CAGCTCATCACGTCGCCGCTGTCGTGTCTGACCAACGTCGAATGCGCTCCCGACCGCTACTGCAAGGCGCCGCCGATGAACGATGTCTTTCTCTTCGTGGCCACCGGCTCGTCAGAGATCTCCACCTGCGAGCCACGGCTCGTGGAGGGCTCCAACTGCAACAACGTCGGCGTCTTCGAGTGCGAGCAGGGCACCTTCTGTGGTTTCCTGGATGACGAAAATCCCTGGCCGTTCCGCTGTCTCCGTCAGGCACCGCAGGGCGCTGCCTGTGCCTTGACTGGCTCTTCGCCTTGTCAGGGAGACCTTGTCTGTGAGTTTGAGCCGACGTGTCGACCATTCGACTTTGGCTTCGAGGGCGATTTTTGTCGATTTGATCGACATTGCCAACAGGAACGTGGCTTCTTCTGCGGTGAAAACTTTAACGAGTGCGCGCGAAAAAAGTCGCCGGGCGGCACGTGCGAACTCGAGCCGAACAACTTCGAGTGCGACGGATTTTGCGTGAGCCGTCTTCGCTTTGACACACGCACAGCGGGCATCTGTCAACGTCTTCAGGAAGCAGGCGAGAAGTGTAACGAAGATCACCAATGTCAGACGCGTCTGTCTTTCTTCGGCACCTTTTGTCCCGCTGATCTGCTGTGCAACAGGCCAACTGGTCGCACTGGCGTGTGTGTGCTGGAGACCGACCTCATCCGTGAACTGGGAGCATCCTGCAACCCAACGAACGATATGTGTGACGCTCGTAGGGGGCTCAGCTGTGGGAGCGAGTTCAAGTGCGTACAGCGCGGAAACGAACCGGACTCATTACATCACTTCTGCACTCCTGGGTCGCCGCTGAGCAGCTGTCCGCCGGACACCGGTGGCAATCCACGTGAGTGTCGTCGCGCCTTGGACTCCTCCAATGAGTTCACAGGCGCGTATTCGTGCAGGAAGCGTCGACAGGTCGTACCGCTCGGAAATCCGTGCAATTAAAGAAAGCAGTAGATTGAACGCTTTAACATGCCAAGTATGTACGCTGCAATATTGGCAATTCAAAAGCGTTTCAAAAGTACGCAGCTCGCCGCCAATTCCGGCTATCAAGAGCACCAGTGGCGGAGAGTGTCTCATACTACATAGATTAGCCCACGCATATGCGCTCTGTCGTTGTTGGACAGCGCCAGCACGAATGGACTACGTCGCTGCCAACGTCAAAAATGACAAGGCAAAATGTTTCTGGTAGATGCTGAGATTGAGAGTTGTGGCTATTTAAACTTTGGCTTGAGTCATGGAGTCGGTAAGAGAGACCCTGAAACTTGTTTTCAAGAGCTCTGAATTGGAAATACACAATATGCATGCTGGTTCCGCTTTGCAATACCGAATGACTTTTCGAGAAGTTTACAAAAATATGTTGGGCCCAATTAGTCCGAAGACTGAGGGCTACTTGGTGCTCACTGCTGCAGTACTTTGTCTTTTAATTGCTTGTGTGTGCGGATGCTGTGGAGCAGTTTCTGCGGATGGTGAAGATAATTAGAAGAAGGTCTGTTCTTTTAGAATCCATTTTATTCTTGGAAATCCAAAATCTGTAAAAGACAGGCCATTAGAGTTACGTCAGGAGTGGCTTTCTTCTCCACTTGGGGCTCCGCGATTGGAGCACCCCGGCAGACTGGGGTAACCCCTGAGAGCCTTCAGTGGCCTACACACGCGTACAACGTGGTGGCTCCAGCGTTGCGGTCTGCTCGTTGAGCAATGCCACCAACACTTATCAAGCAGTTGTCCAGAGCGCCTTCTTACTTTCGTAGCCGGCGATCAGTCGATCCATAGAAGACGCCCGACGCACTCGCTGTTGCCGCGCCGTCTAGTCCGTGACAGCTTGCTCCGTCCCCAATGGCAGGAGCAGAGCAAAAAACCGATAAGCCGGCGCCGCCCGCGCCGCAAGACACCCCGAAGAAGCCCGCCGCCGAACAGCCGCCCGATGAGCTCTCCGAGGAGGATCAGGCGCTCAAGGACAAGCTGGACATGCTCGTCGTGCGCGCGCGCGATGTCGACGCTGGGGTACAGAAGCTTGCGCTGCAGACCATTCGTACCGAGATCCGATCCGCCACTTCTTCCATGACATCTGTGCCCAAACCGCTCAAGTTCCTGCGTCCGCATTTCACCCCGCTCAAGGTGTACTACGCTACCGAGATGCCTGCCGGCGATAATCGCGTGTTTCTGGCCGATGTGCTGTCGGTGCTGGCCATGACGATGGGCGATGCGTCCAAGTGTGAGAGTCTTCGTTTCAAACTGCAGGGCACGGACGAACCGCCTCATCTGTGGGGTCACGAGTACGTGCGTCATCTTGCAGGCGAGATCGCGTCCGAGTACCAGAGCATCGTCGACACGGACGCCGAGATGCGCGACGATATTCCGGAACAGCCCAACGGCGACATCGTCAAGCTGCCACCGGCTACCATTCCGCAGATCACCAAGCTCGTCGACGACATTGTCCCATTTCTCATGACGTCCAATGCAGAACCGGAGGCCGTTGATTTGCTCATGGAAGTGGACTCACTATCCAAACTCAAGGATCTCGCTGACGAGCACAACTATTCTCGGGTATGTCTGTATCTCAAGGCGTGTTCTGACTACGTGTTGCTGCAGGAGGACATCGACAAACTACTCAAGATCGCTTCGGATATCTACTTCAAGGTGAAGAAGCTGCCTGATGCCATGCAAGTGGCCATTCGTCGTGGCGATATGGAAAGTATCAACGCCATATACCAGAGCAGCGAAAACTCGTCCGCCGTGCGCCTGCAGCTCGCACTTGATCTTGGTCGCGCTGGCATCTTGCTGGATGAAACTGAGACGGATGATGATATGCTGATGGCCATGAGAAACCAGAAAGTAACCGATCAGTTCAAGGCTCTTGCAAAGGATCTCGATGTGCTCGAGCCTAAGACCCCTGAGGACATCTACAAGACGCATCTCCTAGATACTCGAACTCCCTCGGCTTCCTCGTCTGATTCCGCGCGTGCCAATCTGGCCAAGACCTTTGTGAACGCATTTGTGAACATGGGATTTGGTACCGATAAGCTGATGTCTGACAATGAAAGCAAGTGGATCTACCGAAACAGGGAACACGGAATGATGTCTGCGGCCGCATCTGTTGGCATGATCCTACTGTGGGATGTCGAAACCGGTCTCAGTGATATTGACAAGTACATGCACGCCGAACAAGACTTTGTGCGAGCGGGCGCCCTTCTAGGCGTTGGGTTGGTTTCGGCGAATGTGCGGCATGAGGTGGATCCAGCACTTGCGATCATCGAAGATCATCTCAAGTCTACAAAAGCATCGATAAGGAACGGAGCAATCTCCGGTTTGGGGCTGGCTTACGCTGGCACCCAGAACGCGACAGTCAAAGATCTGCTTCTTCCTATCTTAACTGATAAGGATACATCAGCAGACACAGTTGCCTTGGCCGCGCTCAGCCTTGGATTGTGCTTCATCGGTACATTGGATGGAGATGTTTCAATACCGCTACTGGAGGTCTTGTCGGAAAGGCAGAACAGCGGTGATGTTACCAGGGAGGCATTGCTGCCAATTTTGCTGCCGCTGGCTTTGGGACTCTTGTATCTTGGAAGCCAGGAAGCTGCGGAGGTCATGAACGAGACAATTGCTGCGATGGTGGGCACGGACAGCCTACTTGGAAGAATCACATCCATCACGTTTGAAGTTTGCGCATATTGTGGGTCAGGGGATGTTCGCAAGGTGCAGAAGTTTTTGTCTATCTGTGGCGAGCATGCGTCGACTGAGGAGAGTGAAGATGCTACGGATTCCAACCAGACAAACAACGCAAGAACTCCTCAAACGGGAGCGCTGGCCGGTTCAACCGCGGCGAACGCGACTGCCAATGATTCGAATACCAATGCGAATGGAGCGCAGGAAGCAAACTCGGAAGAGAGAACATTAAGCGACGCTGAAAAGGCTCGCATTGCATCCGCTGAACAGGCTGTGGCTGTTTTAGGCCTGGCAATGGTATCCATGGGCGAAGAACTTGGCGCAGAGATGTCAATAAGGGCATTCGGTCATTTGCTACAGTACGGAGATCCTGTGATTCGCAAAGTGGTACCGCTTGCAATTGGGTTGCTAAGCATCAGTGACCCGAAGCTAACTCTAACGGATATGTTGTCGAAGTTCACTCATGATTCGGACATGGAGGTTGCGCAGTCGGCGATAGTAGGGTTGGGTCTAATTGGCGCTGGCACTAACAATTCGAGAATAGCAGGAATTCTTCGACAACTATCTCAGTACTACGCGAAGGAAGGGTCGTCATTGTTCCTCGTCCGAATCGCTCAAGGCATTCTTCATTCAGCAAAGGGACTGGTGACGATGAATCCGTTTTATGGGGACAACAACTTTCTTAAGAGCAAGACTGCCTTGGGGGGTATTCTCACTGTCTTATTCTCATGTTTGGATATGAAGGGAACTATCCTTGGAAAGAATCACTTCCTTTTGTACTACTTGGCTCTCGCTGCTCGACCAAGGATGGTGTTCACCGTGGACGAGAAGATGGAGTTCAAGGCCACCACCGTTCGTGTTGGGCAAGCAGTTGACACTGTGGGTCAGGCTGGTCGCCCGAAGTCAATCACGGGCTTCCAAACACACACAACACCCGTGCTGCTCGCTGCTGGGGAACGGTCCGAAATGGCAACCGATGAATTCCTCTCAGTTGCTGCTTCCATGGAAGGAATTGTGGTTTTGGAAAAGAATCCCGACTGGGTTGATGAGTCTGGATTGACCGAAGCTGCGGCGGCGATGACAAAGCTTGAGGAAGAGGCAGCAAAGAACTCTCAAGGATCGTCACAAAATCCCGCAGCGTCAGGGGCGGGGCCAAGTAAGATGGCCACATCATGAGATTTTGGTAGTGCGCGAAGCATGGTTCACCTGGAAGGGTTTCATATTGCTTTGAATGTAAATGGAGGAGTCAAACAAAGCCTACGATGCTACAAGGGGTCTGAAGAGCGTTATGTCGACTTGCGGTGAGGGGTATGTTGTAGAACGAGCAACGAAAGTTGGATCCTCGGTGAAATGCAACTGCAGATCATTTCAATCTTTTGTTCATTACGAAATTTAGAACGAAGACGAACAGCGGGAACTAACTGACACATCCGGCGTGAAGTAGACAGACAGGGTATCATCGGCTATGGAGGGTAAAGATTTTAGAACCAAAGGAGGTCCTTTTGGATGCAGTTCCCGCGAGACGTTGATAAGGTACGAGCAAGAGAGCTGACAGCGCGATACATAGTGTATTGAAGTCGTAGCTTCAAGTTGAGCAAATACACTGACCTTAGGAATCTCGGCTGGTATTGCGAACAGCAGAATTCGCTGTGAAATGGGTTCTTCCCCCTTCCACTGCTTTCATACGTTTGCTACCTTCGTACATGTCATCCAGTTGAAGGAAGCACCGAGAGTCTTGCGTACTTAACCCATCCACCAGAAACGCGCCTTGAAATAGTTATTTGTGTGTTCACTTCTGAATTCAAAACTGAATTCCACGGCGAGCCCAAACAAGCACAGAGTAGGACTTCATATTTGAATCTGGCACGTGAGAACCGCAGAATGGATAGATATAGCGATATCGTGGTGGGCGTCCCAGGTACAATGCCATCTAGCTGTTTGATTTGGACCTTCAATGTTCAGAAAGTTTGGAAACAAGGCCTCACGGTCAGTGTTCCTCTCCTGGGCGCTGAACACTGTGACGCCATAGCAAGAAGTCCAAGGGCTACCACCATTGAAGTTGAATTCTTGTACATCATCGCCCTTCATCATTTCGTCTGTGCTCCTTACTACCCGTAGAGGGCTCCATTAAACCTTTGGTGTCATTGTTAACAGGGAAAGCCGAGCAACCATTCTAGCACAGGAAGTTATATATGGCTGATACCTCAAGCTCGGACTCTGAAGGCGAGGCAAGGGGAAAGGACAAAGTTGCCCAGACTCCAAGTACGGAATTACTCGGAGACCCAGCCGTGGACTCTGATGACGGAGAGTTTGACGAAGCAGAGAAAGCGCCTCCACGACTGCCTTCCGCGTACAGGGCTAAACCGTCCGTGATAGAGTTTTCTCCCGTATCTAATCAAGACGGGGAGACGTTCAATGACGAGGAGGAGGAGATTCTTGATCCATGCGGCCTTTCTCCAAGAGGTGTCTTGAGTAAAGGAGTACCGGCTATAATTGAATCATTAAAGTTTGACGCTGTGGAACTCCATGTGGAAGGCTATGAAACTACTCGACTGGAGATCTTTGCCCCGGCTGAATGCTTTGCTGCGTTGCTTAGTGAGGGATCTGAACCAGGAACGTGGGAGGTTACAGATAAGAGCGAAACGGTGAGATGTGCACAACACATTAGGCTACTAAAGAAGTTCAGACTTCGAGCGGCTACAGAAATAGACCGAGCAGAGAAGGTCATGGTTGCCTTCTTTGATGCGAACACGCCCTCCCATTTGCTACAACAGACAAACGCTCTGGGGTATGACGTATTTTCTGTGGAGGAACTTATTGAGTCAAAGGAACTGGCATTGCAACGACAGCTTAAAAGTGATGGATGGAGTTTTTGGGGCGATGCGCAAGTGGTTTTGTCGCTCGATTTTCTCAAGCATGTATCGAAAAAGGAGATGATCTCCATTGAGTTTGGCGTCGACGACGAGGCACCACGGAGGAATCGGATGTTCTTCGTGATTTCAAGGAGTCTACCACAAGGTGCATGGTCACCAATCTACAAGTCAGAAATTCGGACTCGGGGTGAAGCGGACAAGTTCGAACCGGTTTCAATACCATGTCAAGATTTTCACGGCGGCGATGAGTCGAAGAACTTTCGGCTTGAGCTTCATCGATGGTACAAGAATGGGAGAACGAGACCTTTGGGATTCATGCAGACATCGGTTCAGAAAATGAAGAGCTTGGAGTCAAACAGTAGCATGTACTGGTGGCCTGCGGAGGACGGAATCAGTTCTGCGAAGATCATCGTTCTGCAGGCGTTAACGTCACCACGCGAAGCTCGTTTTCACCTGTTGCTTTCGACCTCGTGAAAACAGCATGTTTTCCCTCCTGAAAGACTGTCTGTTGAATCAATGTGGTGCACTTCACCTCTATGCTTGTAAGAGGCAATAACCTATGTCGCGGAAGTGAAGACGGAGGGCGACGTGAAACACAGGTTACACATCATAGCCATTAACGAAGTTAAGGACATGGATTCAGTGGCCAAAGAGGGGCCACAGACACTGCGAGAAAAGCATGGTAGAATTCCTATGTAGCTTTTCAACGGGTAGCAGTGGCAAAAGCAGCAAGGTGGCGAAGATCCATCTAGTATGGTGTACAAAGTAGCAATGTTTTCCTTTCGCGTTTAATGCACAGCTTTTTGTTTGTCTCCAGTGCGAACAACAAGCGGGGTTGTTTAGCTCACATGTATTCACAGGTTGAGAAGATGTTGTACCGCTTGCTGTTAGGATTTGTGAATGTTATACATATAGTTGACGAGTGTGTCATGTTAGTTCGCAGTACCGCGACTGAAAACCGGAAAAAAGACTCTTTGAGGTTGTAATAGCCAATTCCAGACGCGTCTTGCTAGTTAGTGTTTAGAATCATATGTTATGCCTGCGAGCGCATCTTCCTTCACGTCCTTGACAGATCTCAGTCCGGGGTGCAGGTACAATTCTGCAAAGTTCTCCGGAATTTCATCACGAAGGCCCTCCTCATCGTCCATATCAGCCTGATCCACCAGACTCCCATGTTTCGATCGAAAAAGAAACGTCTTCCGACAGTAGTTGTGAAACCAGATGGACACAAGCAGCGACAGCACAGAAAGAATCGCCTGTGGCGTTGCAAGTTTCAACCCGAAAATGCCAATCATAGAAAGCTGGTGAAAATACAAGCCGACCAACAAGCCGGTCCACGCGTCCCGAAACATGAAGCCACCGCCTTCAAACTGCGGTTTGTGCGAGTACAACAGCTGTTGTTTGTGACACAAGTACGCAATGGAGAAGTAGAGAGTAGCCACCACACAGATGACCGGCGCAATGGTGCTGTACACAAACGAAATGAGAGTCACCATGCAACACAACGCATACATCTTTGCAAATGGGAACTGCGAGAAGATTTCGTCCGAATTGCGTTTCTCGCGTGTGGTCTTCGCCCCCAGCAGCAGGAACGGGCGCACGATGAGCCGGCCAATGTTGAGCAGGTTCAACGAGCTGCCCAGAAACGCATTGATGAGCACGTACTTCATAAGGAACGTGGACTGCGCGGGCACGGAAACGGACAAAATGGCGACGATCTGAGTGGGGTTCTCGAAAATCTCTTTGAGTTTTTGAAACACCGAACCGATCACAACGACGTAGAAGAAATTAGACATGATGTAGAAGAAGAAGATGAAGTTCCGAATCTTCGCCTCCAGCAGCACACGACTATGGATGCGCTCAAAGTTGACCACCAGCCGGATGATGAGCGGCACAATGAGCAACAAAATATATAGGATCAACGGTGGTAGAATGCCCTGAAGAAAGCGCGCAAAGCCCGGGTGGTTTTCAATGAAGCCCGTCAAGAAGGAGTCGGGCCACTTATCCGCCAGCTCCTGCAGGTTGTTGAGCGCCTGAATTGAGGTGGCCGGCACGGTCCAGAAGATAGCCATGGCGGTCAACACAAAGAACGACGTATACTCTCGAATACGTCGCGTATACGGCGTGATACTAAGACGGTTCCAATTCACAGCCCTAGGCTCCGCGGCGCGAGACACGCGACATTCGGTGGCGTTGATCCACACGGGCGCAGTGGCGGCAAGTGTGGCCACGCGTTTAGATCGAAACACCACAATGGCGCACCCGGTGATCGGCGCGGTGTGGTCTAGAGAGCGCTCCGCTTGCTTAATCTGCTCAGTGAGAATTTGTTGACGTTGCTTCCAATAGCTGGCGTCCGAGCCGGGGAAGAGGGTGGTTTGGGTGGTTCGACGCGACAGTCGACTTTCGGTGTGTTGGCTAACTGTTCGCGAGCACTGCGGCGCGGCGGAAGGCGCGTGCGTGTACGGCAATATGTGGAGGTCGGATTCGGAATGCGGCGCTTCTGCGCTTGATGATGGCGTCTGTGGTTGTTGTGGTTGTGGAGCAGTAGCAACAGGTTGTTCGCGCTCGCGCAGCGATGATTTGCGCGAGGAGCACTCGGACACGGGAGTAGTAGCGGCTGCAGTCGTTGCAAGAGGTTCCGCACGCGACTGCGCAGAGAAGAAGCAGTACCTGTCCACCGAGGTGACATACTTCTTCTTCAACGTGAGCAACGCATGCGCATCACGTACCATGTGCACACGCACCACCTGCATCGGAAACACTTTCTCGAAGATAGCGTACACATCCGCGCCATTGCGCAGAAACGCGGGGATATCCTGCACCAAGATGGCGTAATTGGACGGGTTATCAAAGCGCGCGCGGTACAAACGTCGGTACTTTGCATACTTGAGAAGGTCACGATACAAGAAGAGCAGAATTGTGGCCACCACAAACACCTCACTAAAGAGTGTGACCCATAGTCGCGGCGACTGTTTCTGCACGTTGGAGAGCGTGGCGATTTCCATGCCCACGACGCGGTTGGGATCACCGACGGGCAGAAAGCGGTTAGAAGCGGTGATGTAAGTGGGATATAACACGAGCGCTGTGAACACGGACAACACAGCAAAGAGCTTTGCCTGCGTGGCCAGGAAGCGCACGAACAGCGCAACGTCAAGCCCGTGCGTGCGCACGGTATCCAGTTCGGAGTAGCGCAATGTGCGCGGCACCCATGAGAGCGGATGTGCGCGCGGTGGGGAGAGCAGGGGGAGAGGGGAGGCGTCGTAGTTACGGGAGGAGGGGAGGTTGGCGAAGATGTTGCGCGGAAAGGTGTGGGAGGGATAGAAGTAGCGCAGCAGGTCGTATAGAACGAGCGCGGAGACGAGCACGGCGAGGCCGATGGCGAGGTTGATGACGACGCCCTGTGTGGTGGTGTTGCGCGCGTTGAAGATATCGCCGGCGGAGTCCTCCATGGACAACTTGGGTGAGGAGGAGGAACGCTGTTTAGGAACGGGGGGCGGTGGGGATGCGGGACGGAGGGAAGATGGGGAGGTGGGGGGGGGGAAGCAGGCGGAGAAGATGGGAGATGATGACAGCGCGCATCGCTGGTGGCGCGACGGAATCTGTCGGGCAGATGCGCGGCAAGCGCGCTGTCATCACGCGTGCCGCGGTGTTGACACTGTCAACGGCCACCACGAGCCACGATGCCACCGGCCACGTGTCCGCGTCTCTCACTCAGCCGTCCCCGCCCAGCATCTTGTCAGGAAGCGCGTCTTCCCCACGCCCACACGCCGCCGACACGCACCGCCACCGCGGCGCGAGGAAGCCAACCCGCCACGCCATGCAGCTCCGCGCCAGCGCGCTGCCGCTGCTGCAGGCCACGCTCATCGCCGTCACAACGCTCAGCGCCATCGTGTTCGTCACCACGCACCGTCCGCATCGCGCGCGTCGTCTACCCTTCTACTCCGACGCGTCGCACAACGATCCCGAGCGCGCGCTGCTCTCGCTCGGCGAGAACGCCGCGCTGTTGTTCGGCACGCTCGCGTATCTGGCCGAACACGCGCATCTTCGCGCGCTCACCAACAGCCGTCTCGACGCCGCGCGTCACCAACTGGCGCTGCGCGTGCACGCCGTGACGGGCGCCGGCGCGCTGTTCATGTGGTTGTTGACGGCCAACACGCCCACACGTCGTCCGTTCATCCGCACGCATCAGTTCGCCGCCTCTGTGCTCATGACGTGTCTGGCCGCGCAAATGAGCGCCAAATGGCGACTTTCGCCCGTGCTGCACGACGCGCTTCGCAAGCGCGGCGACGACGGAGTGGCGCGGCGATGGTGGCTGCGACAGCATGCGCGCGTGCGCGCGGGCGTGGCGACGGCGCTTTGGACAGGCGTGTGCGGCACGTTGCTGAGCTTTGCGGGCAGAGTGACGGCCACACGTCTGGGCGGACCCGGCGCTCGTTGGTTGAGCGCTCGTCTGGTGGGCGGCATGACGGTGGCCGTTTACGGCTGTACGCTGGCGGCGGTGGCCATGATGCTGGTGAGTGCGCTCGATCTACACGGCCTTCACTTGCATCTGCGCGTGCACGCCATCGCGTAACGCGACGAAGGCGCGCGCGGCGCGCGCTCACGCGCGCGTGAGAAAGGCGCGTAGTAACAACAGCGCGGCGAGCGCGGCCAACACAGTGGCCACGAAGGTGGCGCGGGAGCGACCGCGCGTGGAGGCGCGCAGCGTGGTGAGAAGTTGGGAGATGGAATGCGAGCCGGTCTGAACGCGACGGTGAAGGTCGTCGATGAGCGAGTTTTGGTGCGTGACGGAGGCGTCGACGGAGGCGGCCACGGCGCGCATGGCGGCGGCGGAGGAGCGCAGCGAATCGACGCCGGCTTGGTTGTTGGACTCGATGGCCTCCGCGGAGGAGATGCTGACGGAGGCGGGACGCGCGGCGGCGGCGCCGAACAGAAGGGAGCGCGGGGCGCGCGGAGGCGCGGCGGCGGCGGCGGGAGACGCGGCGGTGGCGCTGGCGGTGGAAGACATGGCGACGGGGAACTGCGCTAGGGGGGCGGTGGGAGACGATGCTGCGTTTGGCGGAGGCGACAACGCTCGCCGGCGGTTTTCTGCTCGACGGTGTGGTGGGTACCGTCGTACCGTCGTAGAGGGGTGGAGGAGGCTCGACTGGCGCGCCACGCGCGGAACGGTGTGTGGCGCCACGTGTGTGTTGCTCACTTGTGCAACGTGTGCGCGTGGCATTCGAGCGATTCGACGCGCAGATTCGGCGCGTGGCTCGGCAACCGGCAACCACACACACGAGGCGCGTCTTCGCCGCAGCGAAGCGAAGCGAAGCGAAGCGAAGGCGCCGTATGTACACGCGGTGACGAAGCGCAAAGTCGCGCCCGACCGCGAAGCGCAACCGCCGCCGCCGCGCCGAAGCGAAAACGCGTCGCAGGACGAACCGTAACGCAGCACCATCGCCATCAAAATGACACCGCCGCCGCAGCTCTTCGTGTCGTCCTCGTCCTTCCTGGCCGCCGCCGCCACCACCGCCGCCGCCGCCGCCGCCGCCGCCACGCTCCCCCCTCGCCGCGCGCTGCGCGCCGCGCGTCGCCCTCGTCCGCGCCGCGTGCGCGCGCCGCCGTACGCCACCACCGCCAGCCACGCGCCCGTGCTGCTCACGGGGCGCAACGGGCTGCCCAACGCGCGCGACCTGTCCTCCGCGTCGGCGCTCATCACGCCCGACCGCGTGTACCGCGGCGCCGCGCCCGCCGCCGTGGCCGGTCCACCACACCGCGACGCCGCGCTGCTGCTGCGCTCCGCGTCCGTGTTGCTGGACCTGCGTTCGCGCGACGAGCGCGCGATGGACGCGCCGAGTGCGCTGCGCTCGGCGGCGGGCGACGATGCGCCGAAGCGACTGGCGCATGTGGCGTTGCTCAACAAGCGCCGCGTGGTGTGGGGTCTGGCGCGCGCGCTTCACGCGCCGCAGCGCTGGGCGTTGGCCAGACGTGTGGCCACTCGCCCGGTGCGCGCGCGCGCGGCGGTGGTGGACGCGGTGGATGCGGGCGGCTTGTTGCTGCTCAACCAGATTCTGGTGGAGGCGGGAGGCGCGCAGATTGCGCGCGCGTTGCGACGCGTGGTGCACGCGTTGAGAGAGGCGCCCGACCGACGCGTGTATGTGTTCTGCAGCGCGGGCAAGGATCGTACGGGTTTGCTTGCGGCGCTGTTGCTTTCGCTGTTGGGCGTGAGGGACGAGCTGATTGTGCGCGACTATCAGCGCAGCGAGGGCATGTGGGCGGATGATGCGGCGAGTCAGCTGCGCGTGGACTACGAGCGACGGTTGGTGCTGCACGGGCTGTCGCCCAAGCAGTGGCTGGGCGCGCCGCCGGAGGTGATGGAGGACACGCTGAGCTACATCCGTCGGCGCTACGGTGGCGTGGAGGACTACCTGCGCGCCAGCGGCTTTGGCGAGGGCGAGTGGGACGCGCTGCGCGAGGCGCTGTGTGCCAGATGAGGGCGGTGCGCTGCCGCCACTGCGCGGTTGTGGTGAGCCGTCTGCGTGCGCCGTCCGTTCGCGCGCGCCGTCCGTCGCGTGTGCACTGTTGCGTGTCGCCGTCTTGGCGAGTGTCGTCGCTCGCGCGGCGCCGCGTTTGTACTGCGCTCTTGCTGTGGCGCGCCACGCGGGCGCGCGCTCGAATTGTGCCGCGGCCGCCGCTCTCGCGAGCACGCGGTGCCACCGCGCCCTTCCCCCCCCCCCCCCCCCCCCTCTCCGTCTCGTTCGTTTTCAAGTTTGACGCACTGTGACGTAACGCTCGTGAGCCGCCAGCGCGTTTTTGCTTTCCGTTTGTTGCGCTGTCGCCACGCAACGCGCAGCCGCCGCCCCCTTTTTGTTCGTTCTCTCCATCTTTCTCACCGTTGCGCTTGTTGTTGGCTGTTCTTTCGTCGTCCCCGTTTCGCACCCCTTCCCTTGCTCGCCCCCGCTTCCCACGTACGCCCCTCCCGCGCTGTTCCACGCAACACATAAACAAAAACACATAAACGCCTGCTCCGTTGGGCGCCGTTTTGGGGGACTCATCTTGCTTGAGAACGCCGCACTTCACAAAGTACGCTGCCCTCCTTGCAGAGCTGCGTCTGTGTCCACCTCGCTGCACCACGCCGTTTTGTTGCGCGTCAACTTCTCCCCCGCTCTCACTGAACGTCGTGCAGTCGCATCACCGTCCGCCAACCACCGCACGCCTGTCTTGCTCACACACACGCGCGTGCCCCGCCCTCGCACCCCGTATCACCCCATTGTAATGGACAATCAAAGGGTGCCGTCTACCACCGTAACGCTCCCACTCGCTCGTCGCTCGTGTTCGCCGCGTCTTCAACAGCCTATCAAGCGTCGTCGCGACGCCAACAGCGCCCACATCTCCATGGCCGGTGAATGTACCATCGGCGGACATCTGGACGCGCCCGCGCATCTACGTTGTGTGCTTGCCAACATGCTACAGGACCCGCAGCTACACTCTCTTTGTGACGTGGTGCTCATTGTACAGGATGAACGCTTCCCGGCGCACCGCGCAGTACTGGCGGCTGTGTCCACTGTGTTCAAGGCCATGTTCACCAACTCTATGAAGGAGCGAAGCTCACCGGAGATTGAGCTGCGTTCTCTGGATAAGCGAGCGTGGCGTATGGCCATGCAGTATATTTATCATGCGCAGTTGGATATTCATGACGAGGCTACTGCGTTGTTATTGTTGGCCACTGCTAGAATGTATCAACTGGAACGGTTGGAATGCTTTGTGGAGAACTTTTTGGTGTCGCGCGTGTGCATGCAAAACTGCTTCTCATTGTTGCACCAGGCGCAACAGTATGAGCTGAATGCGTTGCAGGCGGCTTGTTACCGCGCTATGGAGGACAATTTTGAGGCCATTTCGATGTCGCCCGCGTTTGTACAGTGCCCGTTTTCGTTGTTGAAGCGCGTTATCTCGAGCGGCGCGCTCATGGTGAAGAGTGAGATTTTTGTGTTTGAAGCGATTTTGAGATGGGTGAACGGTGAGGAGAAACAACGGAGTGAACATTTGGAGGAACTGCTTCAACAGCTTCGACTGGACAAACTGTCCGATTCGCAACTGGCGCAGATTGGACGCTCGGCGATTGTGTTCAAGTCGGAGTCGTTTCGACAACAGATATTCGATAGACTTACCAGACAACGTAGCGATGAGCAGGTGGAACAGGCTCTTCAAAGCGCGTGTCATCTCAAACCTCGTCGACGTGATGCTAAGGTGTTTTCGTTCTGTCACTTGCAGCGCGCCATCACAAGAATGCCGGCAGCAGACGAAGAAGAGATTGTACGGACTCCCTGGGCACTCGACGAACAAAGTGGCATCTTGTGGCGTCTAAAGATCTATCCGAGAGGCTATGGAAAGGCGAAGGAGCTTTTCTTGTCCATGTACGTGCAGGCTCGAAGCGCCAATCAACATCGTCTGGATGTGACGGCCAAATTCGACATCTTTCTGATCAATCGGAAGGATACTACGCAAACGATTTCATTCTCGTCTTCACACCATTTCACGGAGGTGAGTGACCATTGGGGGTTCCATCGGTTCTTGCAGTTGTCGCAGATGAGAAATACGTCACTGGGTTATCTGGAGGAGGAGAGCGATTCGTTGTTGCTGGGCGCCACGCTTTACATGCCTGGTTCAGCGAAGGACAAGTCGTGTTGTACTTCCACATGATCGTTGTGGGGGGGGTGAAGGGGGGGAGGGGAAGGGGGTAGCGGAGCCGCGCGCCGCGCGCTTGTTTATGTTTGTTTTTTGTTGTTGCTCAACTGCTTGATGTGCTTTTCTGTATTGTGTGCTAACTACGTAACTGTGTACTTGGAGACTCCAAGATGGAGTTGGACTAACGCTAAGACTTTTTCTATAAACTGATCGTGATATCTTCTTTGCATCTTGTCCGCCAGATACTCAAATTAATTAAAATATCTGCCTCAGCCCGCATGACACGTTTCTCGTCTTGGTTGAGCTCGACCGACTTTGTTGTGTCTTCGAGCTTCCGCTTTCCGCTTCCGCCGCCGCCCCCCCCCCGCCTGCGTCGCGCTCGCTCTCCACGCCGTGCAAGCTTTGTCTCTCTAAAATGTCGCTTCTTCTCTTCCTCCCCTCAGCCCCCTTGCTGCCGCGCCACCACCACCGCCCGTCCGTCGCTGCGCGTCGCACGCCCTCCCGCCCCACCGCGCGGGGCTTACCGCGCTCATGTCTCCCATCCTCCTCCGACCAGCAGCCCGGTGACCCCGAATGGATGCAACTGGCGCGCGAACTCGCCCCCGACTCCAACTCTGTGGACAACGCCGCCCAAAACGCCGTACCACAGAGCAAGTGGAACTACCCACAGGGCAGCTTCGATGAGGGTGACGGCGAGGCGCAGAGCGCCTGGTCCGCCTGGAACGACGCGCAGAGCCGCATTGAACAGCCGCTCGCCGAACGAGACCCCAAAGCAGAGACCGACTTTTGGCGCGACGCCGCGCGCGACATTGCCAAAGACGTCGAGACGCCATCGACGCAAGAGTCGGATGCCGTGCGTTCTTCTTCTGCCTCGGACGTGTGGCAGATGGCGAGAGAGGTGACTGGTGAGATGGTGGACTTGCAAAC
>JASCIV010000584.1:0-16159 GCA_030374735.1 Gracilaria caudata
AGTCTTAGAGGTCTAACGAGCGCGGAAAGTTTTGCGAAAAGGATTGTAAGGGCACTTGCACCGTCTGCACGTTCTGCCTTGGACATTGCAAACAATATTGTTTTGATCATGAGAGTAAACAAAGACCAGTCACGCATTATCATGGGCGCTAATGCCGAGCTGCGCAGAACAGATGCCGCTCCAATGATCTTCTCATAAGATATTTCGTCTTTCTTGGAGACGGTTTTCGCTTTGTTCGACGCACCAGATTGCCCAGGTTCATTATTCGCCGTCATGACGACATCTGCATCATCCGAAAGTTTCTTAGACCTTGAAACTTCCATGTTACCGGTTCCAGAAGCTGCAATCCTTAAGCGATCGATAACTGACAAAAGCTCTTTCTTTCGAATATGCGGACGAACGATTCTTAGTGCCCTGGTAAGCACTCCTCTCGCTTCCGAACGAACACGAGGAAAATCATTCAGAGCCATTTCCGTGAGCTGGCTTACGATACGTTCAACGGTGTCTAATGCGCCGGCGCCACCTCTGGCACCGATGCTTAACCGCATTTCATGGTGAGCCTCGATTCTGAGCTTAACAATAAAACGTGGCATTGCTCGTCCCACGCCTCCTTCAGAACCGAACGGTCGTTTCGCTGCAATGACTGACTTATATGCGGATTTATAGCTTCGAGAGGCGTACATAGTTTGCCGACTTCGGTCTCCTTTTCGGAACGGCTCATGAGCGAGCTCAAGGGGCTCGAGACAGCGATATAACAATGCTCCGTCGTCTGGTCGGGATTGCATCACTTTCTCCATAATTAGGGAAATCAAAGAATACAGTCTCGTCCACATCTTCGTCGCGAACTCGTATCCACTATTTCCCTGTCGTTCACCACCAAAACCGACCCGAATAGGTCGCTTAAGAGCCAAACGTGCGTCAGCCCCTGTCATTTTGGCGTTCCCTGATACATGCTCGTCAAGAACCTTAAAATGATCTGGCATCGCCCCAGCAAGCAGCCATCGTCCTCCTCTCTGAAGCGCGTGGAGAAGACGCAACACTCTGAACAATACGTCGCGGTCTGTTGAAAACGACTTCAGTTCGTTATCCTCAGGAGAGTAGTTACATAACTCCTCTGCTCTATTCATGAAGACCTCAACCAAATGCTCGCCTTGTTTCCATTCTTCATCGGTAGGGATGTGCCATTCGAAGTCATAGATGCCACCGTCTTCTCTAGGTTCATGTTGTGTTACTTTGCCCGGACCAAACTCCATTTGAACAGACGTTAATCCTTCAAGAACGCCGCGAAGCAATCGTCCTCCCGCCTTGTAGATTGGGCGAGATGATCTGTCCATTGCTAGTCGAATAATTAGAGAAATGTCGTCGAGATGCTCACCAATCCCAGATCCGACAGCACGGCAGGCTTGAGCGAGCATGCGAATCCTCCAAACCATTTCCGTTTCACTAACTGTAGCGAAACACTTCTTCGAACCTTCTGCAGCAGATTCGTCGTCATCAAGTATGCTTCGTATCAAAGAGGGAACGAAAATGGACACGGAAGAACCACCTCGTGCGACAGCAGCCGCAGCTGCCGCAGTTCTTACGAGAGCCCCGTAGTACTTCATGCCATTCGTGCAAGCAGAGCCAGTTAGCTTCTGGGCAATTCGGTGTGCTGCTAATTCAGCAGTCTTTCCGGGAAGAGCTCCAAACAGGTTCTCCATCGCAACAGAAAACATGAAGAACGAAAGCTGAGAATCGCCTGAAACGTAGACACCATTTCTATTCTTTTTCGGAGGTGCTTCAAGAGATTCCAAGAGTGAGAAAATGCGATCCAAAACTTGCCGCACGTAATCTTCCAAAAAGTCCTCAAAGCCAGGGCTGTGGTCTTCTTCTACAATACTTTGCAGCCTGGCTGCAGCTCCTGCAATGAATTTCAGGGTGTATTCGGTCTTTCCGAGATCGTTAGGATCGATTCCCGGTAGTGTCAGTTCAAGAGCCTGGGTTAAGTAATCCCCTCCAGTTGGACATATGTCTCGATCTAGAAATACAGGCGTTAATGACGCAAGAAGCTTGAGTGCAGCGAAGGTGCGATGTGGGGAAGAGACAGAGCAAAGGCCTTCCGCAGCTTCTGTAAGAAGGGGTTCAACAACCTTTTCAGGCTGAAGCAAAGCCAGCTCTTTTGCCGCATTTGCCGAGTGCATGGACAAGTTCATGATCTTGGAATGTAATCCATGATGAATAAGCGGGCGTAAAACGTCAACAAGTTTGTCAATGATTTCTGGCGTGAGGCGATGTTCACTTGGTGCAATTCCCTTCTGAGCACGGGTATTCAAGACTCTAGTATGTACCCCTGCCATTGTGGCTTTCCTTTCTTCGTTCACGCGAGATGAAAGATGGGACGCAACATACGACAGAAACGTGCCAATACTAGAGGACCAACCTCCACTGTTACTCGGGTGAAAATAATTCGCAATGAGAGTAAAGAATCGCTCTAAGTATTCCAAAGCCTCGGGGTGTTTGGGAGATAGTGAATATACAGCAAAAATCGCAAACATTGATATGTTCTTTCCTTCCATCAAGAAGTACAGATGCGTGGGGCAATGACGATCAATCTGACCATGTGAGGCATAGGGGCCCAAAGGAAGAGGGAAGGCAGATGTCATACGGCTATACACCAGAGATAGATACGGAGTCCAGTCAATTACACAGGGTTGATGCCTGGCAACTCGGGAGAAAATGCTCATCCAAAGTGTATTCCAGTCACTAGAACAAGTTATCGACTGCCATATGTCCATAGCCTCTGGCACCCACCCGCACCATGAATCGCCTCTGCACGGAAGCACATGAGAAAGAAGAAGAAGCGCCTTAAACTTTTCATCAATATCTGCAGAATGCAAGTCGGGCGCAAACTCATTCCATATCTTCTCCACGCTATCGTCAGGGGTGAGGAAGTTCCTGCTCTTTGTAAGCAAAGAAACGAGGTTTCGGCAATGCGATTCTCTGACGTCCCTACCTATGTACGGGCTACCGTCAATACAATCAACATGTACTTCAATGATTCGCTTCATAATTGCGCGCCACGGGATACCATTAGGAATGACACAGAGTCTCTTCATCAAAATACGTGATGCACAGCGCGCCATTTTGGAACGGAGGCCCATGTCGATAGAGGGCGAGAGAGCCCCCCTGATCATTATGTTAACAAAGAACGGAAACTCTTTTGACTCAAAGGCGTGTTTGAGATCGAGGTAACGACCGATGCCCTTTTCCAAAGCAGCAAGATCGCGTTCGAAAGCAGTCTGGTAACCTTCTGCAACCAGAGGTTGCGCGGATGAGTGTTCTTCGATCTGGGCTGGTTGTTTATTGGAGGCTTCTGTGGACTGTGGACCGGCTTCCGGGGAACTGAGGACTGCATTCGCCAGAGTATGCAAGGCGCGATTGAGAAGTCGACGCTCGTCATGAAGGGACGCCCTATAGTTGGGGGGAAGCTGGCTGTTGTACCTCTGAAGCACGAGATCATCGTCCATGACTTCATCTTCAGGGGCGGTCGCATCGTCGAAGTCGATCACAGCTTCGTCAGCCGTGACTATATCAACCATAGTTCACGGAAGCGGGTTTGGGTGAGGTTGGTTGATGGGAGCGGACGTGGAGCATGCAGACTAACTGAGGGCGGAAGAATGGACTCTGGTTGCAAAAGAGTTATCGGAGGTGCAGCAAAAGAGGTGCACAAAGACACCGTGGAATGAATGAGACAGGAGATCAAAGGCGATAACTGGAGGAGCGACAATGTTGGGACCAGACTGAAAGCTCGAGTCGGGCGGCTCGTGGATAAAAGGGGGAACGAGGCGCCGGATTTGCACGCTGTGGCAAGGAGAGTTATAGGAGTAGGCAACGGCTGGCTGCGTTCCAGCAGCGAGCACTCGTGGAACGTTGAGCAACAGGCAAACGCCTGCTTACGAAATCGTCAAGAATATTAGTACAGCTGCAACTGGGTGCAGTTGCAGCAGCGCACCGCTCTCATTGGCTCAACAATGGCTCTCTCCAGATTGCGCGCTTGCGCGCTGTTTTCACGCTACAAAACAAGGGCGGGCATGCGCCTGTCCTCGCGGCCGCTCTTCCGGGCACTCGCCTCGCGCTCGCCCACTGTTGCTGGAGGGCGCTCATGTTAACGGCTGCGAGAACGCCGCGCGGCTGGGGTGACCCAACCCCGGGGCGCGTTGTGGCACACGCATGGTGGCATCCGTGTACGGACTGACTCCGATACTCCGGCGATCGCACAGAAAAAAGATGCGCTTCGTGGCCTTTCTACTCTGTACAAGGGTGGCCGACGTAATGTTACACAGCTGGAAACGCGAGCGCTCCCGCGTCGAGCATTACGAGACTCCTCGCGATGCCAAGCTCCCTCACACACGCACGAACGACCGCAGCATACGATGATCGTCCGGAGCAGACCGCGTAAATGCGCTGCAGGCCACAAACATCATATGTTACCCGTCTTACCTCAGTAGCTGCCGTCATAACTGGCGCCACGCGCTTTGGCTGCGCCCGCACAGCACAGCAGCAGTCGCGCAGCCGGCCCCCCGCCTGGCGCTGACAGCGCCATGCCATCATGCGCCGCGTAGATATCGCCGCAAAATTCTTCCCCGACTTCTCCGATGGCGCCAGTGTAAGGCCGTCAGCCGACAGCCCGTCCCTCTGCATGCGCGCGCGTCTGCCCCGCCATCGTCAAACACTGCGGTCCTTACCGCCATTGCCGCCATCACCGCCGCGCCCAGTCGCTACACCGTCCCCGTCTCCGCTCGCCACCGTCTCCCCCGCGACCCGCTCGCGCGCAGCAGCGCAAGCATGAGCGAAGCCGCTCGAACATGACCGTTCCCATCGCCGCCATGCACGCCGCGCAGAAGGGTCGTCTCCCCAACCCCGCAGTACACAGCTCAATTCGTCGCAAATGTCGCTTTCCCCGCCGTTCTCTCGGCTTTTTGCTCCTGATCACCGTCTTCGTCGTCGTTCTATACGACGTAGTCCCCAGTCTTATTGATGCTTCTTACGTCTCTTCTTTCCACCCGCATGAAGTCCGCCGTATCTCTCGCCGCACGCTGCGACTGTATCAGCGCCAGCTCCATCTGCACCCTTTGTCATCGCGTGCCATAACAGCGGGCATCATTTTCTTCATTGCGGATGTCTCCGCCCAGTTGTTGTCAACACCGCCATCCGCTCCTCTCTGTCACGAGTTTCAATTCGACAGACTCTTCAGATACTCTCTGTACGGGCTCGTCGTCATGGGTCCCTTCCTCTATGTGTGGTACGAAGCCATGCATACATATGGACCAGCCGATGACTTACAAGGAAGTCTTATCAAGTGTCTTTTTGAGCAACTAACCTTGGAGCCATGTTGCATCATCATGTACATCGCGTATGACGCCGTCATATGTCGTCGAGGTTGGCTATCCACCCGAAAGACACTCGCCACAAAGTTTCTACCGCTTTGGTTCAAGAACGCATTGTTCTGGCTACCGGCGAACTTTGCCAATTACTACATTGGAACTCCGGACTTGCGTGTTGTCTTCGCTAATCTGTGCTCACTGTTTTGGAATATCTATTTCTCTGGGAACGTCAACCGCCCATCCGCACAACCCGCAAAATTCTTGAATCACGACAGACGATCTGCCCCTTCAACACCCCGTCGTCGCTCTTCAAACAGTGTATAGCCGCCACTCAAAAAAGTTTTAACGTCGTAAACAGACATTTGTATATTACACTACTGTTGAATCATCATCCTCTCCGACATACATACCGATAAACACGCCCTACGTGTGCAGCAATAGCTAAGTGCTGCCAGAACTTCCCAGCAGCTGCACAAGCTTGCCATTGCACGGTGCATCATCACTCGCACGGCTCACAAGGTTCTTGGCTTCAGATTTTGGCCGCTTACCAAATGCAGCACGCGACGCTGCTTTACGCAATGTAACCGCCTTGGATATTTTCTTCTTGGGAAGCGCAATCGATGTCCCAGAGGCATGTGAGCCATGCTTGAGCCGCGTCAGCAAGGCTTCAGCCTGGCACTGCACCATTTGCTTGTCAATATGCATGCTCTTTGATCTTGTCACTACAAGCGAGGCTTGAAGGACCCTCATTTGTCTCAAGCCTTCCTCAAACACCGTCATATTCACCAGCATCGCACATCCCTGCTCTTGGATATTGCCGTTGTCCAGGTAACCCATCATAGCCAGCAACACAGCATCAACTGCTCCACATTCTATTATGAGTCTCAGATTGAGCTCATCGGCGTCCGCTAGATTGCGCAGAGCGCGACATGCGTGTTCCTGAATCGCAGCAGAGTCCAAGTGATTCGACATGATTTCGACTAGGGCTGGTATGCCTCCTAGCCTTCCAACGGCTCGTTTGCTGTCTAGATTATCGTAAATGGCGTTTCCAATTGCGAAGAGCACTGCTTCGCTAACGTCCGAATGTTCGGCACCATCCCTCATTATGCGCACCAGAGCATCCACCCCGTTACATTCTGCGAATCGCAGTCTATTGCTTTTGTCAAAGAACAAGTGCCTCAGAACATTGCAGCCTCTTTCAACAACTCTCTTACAAAAGCGGTGCACTTTCATGCAAGATAACACCAAATCGATTCCACCGTCTCCGCCTACATTCCTTTGGTTTTGGTCGCTGCGAATACATATGTTGCGAATAACAGTCAGAGCATGTTCGCACAGAGACGCGTTCTGCATATGCTTTCTCACTAGCTCTGTAGCAATTTTGTACACACCAAGATCTGCAGCTCGGCCGCGATTTTCTATTTCCTCGTCACATAAGTTTGCTAATGCCACGCATCCCTGGTATTGAATATTCATATCAGACTTCATCAATCTCATACATTGGAGGACAGCTTCCATAGCATGACACCGTCCAGCTATCCACTGGTTCGCTCTCAGTCCCCATGTTAGGTTCCTCAGAGCGAGGCAACATCGTGCTTGAAGGTCTGCCTCCCCAACAAACTTGTTCATAGCGCTAACAACAGCATGTATCCCTCCAACTCTACCTATTCTTCTTTTGCTCTCTTCGGAGTTGAAGGCCAGATTGCAAAGACATGTAGACCCGTTTTTTTGGAGAAGCAATACGTCTGGGAACTCTCTCATTGCCCATGAAACCATTTCAGCACCCCTTCGCTCTAAGATCTGAGCTCTTGCTGTTTTGTCCATGGTAAGGCACAATAGAGCTCCAATGGCGCGGCTCTGGGCATCCGGCGCTTTACTATGAGTCGCCATGGAATCGATGATCAGTCGCACTCCGCCTTTACGGACAATTGCGGTCTGTACTTGCGAGGAATCACGGGATAACTTGGTCAGCAGATGACATCCTTTTTCCTGTATTGGCACATTCATAGAGTTGTTCTTCATGGTTTCGAAAATCAAGCGAAGCACGGTATCTATACAGGAGCCCTTGATGTCGCTTGCTGCGTTCACACTCTTTTTTAGAAGATACAAAGCATTCTTTGTCCGTTCAGGTGGTTCCCCCTCTCTGGGAAACAAGTGCACATTAATAGCTTCCCGTAGCTTTTCTATTCCATCGTCTCTATCAGAACCCGACATAGAAATCTGACTTGTGGGGGACATCGTTTCTAGCACCTTCTCAACCAATGTTCCATCTTCATCACCTTCATGTTTTTCGTTTAACAAGTGCTTATAACAAATACGACCAGCTGCTCTCTTCAACCTCTCTCGCCTTGAATGTTCTCTCTTCTTCGTCGAGCTAACTGGAGAATAGTTTGAAAGCGGGGAAAAGGATGTGTGAGCTTCAGATGGTGAATTCGTTTCATTCTCCCACACAGGTGTCGTAGGTTCTAGTTTTAAAGTCTGAGGACTAATGCGATTTGCGGGGATTGAAATGATGCTGGTGCGAGCCTCTACTTCTGATGTGGCATCTCTTAGTCGTTCTTCTTCGGTTCTCGGTCGAACATGCACTATAGTTAAGTCTGCTTCCATCATCTTGGCCAGAGATAAAACAACTGTGATGACTCAGTAGATGACAGTTCTCAAATATATGTCTTCAAATGGCTCACTTCTCGTGAAGCGAACGAATGAGCTTGTCGTAAAGCTACAAAACTCTCTGAAGGCTTCGGCTGGCGGAGGAGTTAGGGTGCATAAAGTTAGAGAACCCTCAGCGAGTCGTTTAAGCCAAAAAGGAAAAGCTAAATGAATTAAAGACGTTACATCAATGTAAATCAAATCACATATACACCATTGTAGTACAACGCGAGAGATTCTATTACATGGCGCTCCCCAAAAAGGGCTGAATTAGGGATGCCGTTGTCCTTGTGAAGCTCAGACTTAAACAGTCACATCGATATGAATAACACTTGCGGACCGCATCACATTCCTCCAGCAATGTTATGCAAGGGCGTCCCGTAGCGCCATATCAGATTACACAGTGGACTGCTTATTATGACAACCGTTCGTTGTTCATTCAACCCACTTCTCCATGACCCGTTCAAATGTTTGAAGAGTATCCCCTCCTGGAATATCATTGAGTACCTTTTCAGCAAAGACTGAGCATTTGATTTGAACCGACTCCTCGCTATGATTGATTTATCCGGCGGCGTGTACGTCTCTCTTCTCTCAAATGCTCCATACTAAAACGTTGTACAGAGTATAGCCCGTAGTACATGAATTTTCAAAACCAGGCGACGCACTCAAGAAAAACCAGAAAAAAAGCCGAAGTTATGTCCTGTGTAGGTCGTCATATTGCCCTTAGCAAGGACATATCAAAATGACTCCTTACAATGCTCACAATTCTTGAACAGATTGCAAGCCGATTCCTTCGTAACCTTTCATCATCAGTGTTTACGAAAACGTTATCGAAGAAAGCGTCCGCAGAGTCCTTAATGTCCGATAATTGGTTGATTTTCTTTGGCACCAAGACATCATAATCAGAGGAACGGATCGAAGGATCATCCGTTAAATCCTTCAACGTATTCCACAACGTACGTTCTTCATCACATTGGAAGAAATCTTCATCAACAGAAGAGTCATATATTTCCTGCATTGAAACTCCCTTCACCGATTTCAGCAGTCGTGAGGCTCGAGAATATGCTTCTTGTGCCATGGAAAGCTTTTCAATATTATCACTCTGTTGAAGAACAAGGCTTTCGCAGAGTCTCACGGCAGCAACCGAATTCCTCGAGTTTCTGGGTAGAGCGAGTACCGCTTTCACAACGTCGTCCGGGAATCCTCTGTTGTCCAGCAGGTATCCCTCTAAGCGCTTTGAAATAAACGCTGATACTGCTTCACATACGCTTGGTGATACGGATACTCTCGAGGTGCTACTTACGATATCAGCAGCACTACGTGTTCCGTGTGTAATATCAATATCAAAATCGTTTTCAAGCAGCGTCTGCACAATTCCTAAAGCTGCCCTCCGCAAGGCGAATGGGTCAGCCGTGGACTTTGGCATCAGGCCAACTGCAAAAAGGGAGACTAGTGAGTCAAGTCGATCTGCTACCGATAGGATGGCTCCTGCTCTAGATTTGGCAACTGCGTCTCCGCTAAAGCGAGGAAGTGCCGCTTCAAAAATCACCTCTGATACTTCTGAAGAAACCTCTCCAGATTTGAATGCATAATGTCGTCCCATCGTGCCAGCAAGCGATGTCATTTCCACAACCATCGCCGTTGCCAAATCAGCTTTGTACAGTGCCGCTGCTTGACCTGCTATATCCGCATCTCTTCCAGAGACACCACTTGTATGACAAAGCTCCGGAGTCAGCAATTTGACTCTGTTTACCTTATCCAGCATTGATCCTAGCTTCTCCTGAAACATTAGTCCGGAGAGTTTGGGAACAAAGTCCACAAGTTTCTTTCCTTCGGTATCTTTCTCATAGAAAAAGGCTGCGTCAGAATATCTTGCACGTAATACAGCTTCATTACCTCGACGAATCGCGGCTACATCCATTTTCTTCGCGTCACCGTTGGCAATAGTAACAAAACAGTTTAGAAGATGCCCTTGGGATTCGTCAACAACCGGTAAATATCGTTGATGCTTAGTCATAACCGTGACGAGAACTTCTTTAGGCAAACTGAGGAAACGAGAGTCAAAATAGCCAAGAAGGAGAATCGGATTCTCTACGAGATCTTTGATTTCATCCAGCAAACTCCCTTCCAAATACTTCTTCGGAACACATCCGCCGACTTCGGATGCCAAAAGCGATGCGCCTTTACGTATCTGAGATGCCCGATGTTCTCCAGCCATCACTATCTGCATATCCTTCAGTATATCATGGTAGTCCGACGCGGTCTTCACTACAACTTCTTTAGCGAACCCGTTACTTTCCCTCAACGATCGTGTTATGTTGGAACTTTGGACGCCAGCATAGTCAAAAGGAATAATCTGGTCACCAAGTAGGCACAGAAGCCATCGAATAGGTCTCGAAAACGAGACACCCGAGTCGTTCCAGCGCATGGTCTTCTTAAAACTGAGTTTACCCAACAACGACGATGGAAGCGATTCTCCGAGAACATCACCGGCATATCTGCCGGTTTTCCGCACAACAGCATACATGTACCCCCTCTCCTCATCGTAGACGACATCTTCTTCGCTAGTGACACCTTGAGAACGCATAAAGCCAGTGGCGGCTTTGGTAGGCTTCCTGTCTCTTAGGGCGGCTCGTAGTGGTGGACCCCGAACATTCTTCACTTGGTCATTCTGGCGGGTCTGCAGGTCTCTAATGTACGCAGTGATACGGCGCGGAGTTCCATTGACATCAATCGAAGAAAACGAAAGTTGGGCCTCACTAAGGATGCCGTTCACCAGTTTCTGTACTTGCGCTACAGCATCGTTTACATCAGAAGATGGAAGTTCTTCGACACCAATCTCGAGTACCAAGTCTGAAGTGACAGCAACAGCTGCTGGATCTTGCGCAGTAGCTGACGACTGCTCAACGAATGACAGAGGCTCTTTCCTGAGAAGGGGAAACCCATTTTCCTCTCTGCTTTGGAGCCATAGTTTGGCCGCATCTCGCGCGAGAGCCCGCATTCTTTGAAAGTACCTGGCTCTTTCGGTTACACCAATAGCCCCGCGTGCGTCTAGAATGTTGAAGGTGTGACTGGCCTTTAGTAAGTAGTTGTATGCGGGCACTGGAAGCTGCTTGTCCAACAGCATATTGGCTTCGCGTTCGTATATGTCGAACATTTGGTTATTACGCTGAACGTCGGCAACGTCAAGGTTGTATATACTCATTTCCCTTTCGCTCTGCCCAAATATTTCCCCGTAACTGATGCCCGGCGCAAACGTGATGTCTTTGAAGTGTTCTTTTCCTTGCAAGGCCATTATGATCCTCTCCAAACCATAAGTTATCTCCACCGCGACAGAATCTAAAGGCGTGCCGCCAGCTTGTTGAAAATATGTGAACTGGGTAACCTCCATTCCATCCAGCCATACCTCCCACCCCAAGCCCCAAGCACCTAGGGCCGGGGATTCCCAATTGTCTTCAACGAAACGAATATCATGTTTGCATGTATCTATTCCAAGGGCGTGGTAGGAACCCACAACCAGCTCTTGAGCGCAATCCGGAGCTGGCTTCAATATGACCTGAAACTGAGTATGTCGCTGCAAACGATTTGGGTTCTCTCCATAGCGTGAATCATCGGGTCGTATTGATGGCTCATCGTATGCCACAGACCACGGTTCAGGTCCTAGCACTCGAAGGAATGTGGCAGGGTTCATTGTACCCGCGCCAACCTCGTGATTGTACGGATGCCATATGAGGCATCCTTTTGAGGACCAGTATTGCTGAAGACGAACAAGGGCGTCCTGAAAAGTCAACGGGCTTTTTACTTCGGCCGGCGCAGTTGGAGAGGGAGACGCCCTATCAGGAGAGGCGGTGACGGCGCATGTTGTACGCAGTTGTGGGCTTCTTCGAACTGATGGATGGCGTGACAATGAAAACTTGCGCAAGATAGGGGAAGGTCGGCGAAGAATGATATTGACAGTCGGAGCGAATCCGAATGCAAAACGAGCCATTTGTTTGGTGTGTATGCAATCGGTCGCACATAGACTGAGAGGAGGGCGGACAAGTGTGTTCCAGTGGGTTCCTGATCCCAAAATTCTCGCGAGTTGGACGAATAGAACAAGTCTTGCCACGGAAATCGAGACCACCGCCCAGATTCTCGCCACTTTTTAAGTGTATCTTCAGTTTTGTTTTGACTCCGACTGCAACAGCAGCAAGGTAAACGAGCGAAACCAGCGGCTACGCGGCTTAATGAGACATTCGAACTGATCTCGTTGATCTCAATAGTGGCGCTTCAGAAGGAAAAGAAGAGTTTTGCCGTTAAATATTTTTTGGCTGTTTCCAAGGCGCAAAAAGCTTTTGGAAAAAGCCACTCTGTATCTTCCTTAAAAAGTTCGTGAAGCAGGTCCAGGAATTCCCTGCTGCCCCATCATCAGTCTCAGCCCTGATACAAAAACCTTGCGCGTCTCTGTCAGTACATGTTATCTGTAACTCGAATCAACACCATTTCTCTGTTTCAGTCGTTTGATTTAGTATTCAAGATTTGAGTACTGTAGCTGCTAATACTGTTCTATACCAGGGGCTACCGGAAGGAAAGCCATTCCCAAACGAATTACCGAAGGCATATGCAAAGCGCTGCTCTGTATGTTGTAAAGAACCTCCACAAGGCATATGTAGATCATCAAAACGTTGAACTAAGGATGAGCAGAACCCCTAACCCTTGCCTGCAATTGAATACCTTCGAATAAACAAAGCTTCTAATTCGAATATATGCGCTTATCCAGAATCCAAGACCCCATGCCCTCTGTTTCTCCGCAAATTCTTGTCAATCGCCTGTCCAAAAGTATTGGTTGTGTCCCAATTGGGCAACCAGTGCGTATTCCGACCCTTAGTTCAAAAGTACACCGTACACTCAAAGACCATGCCCTTCCATAAGGCCTGACAATACGATTAGTTAATGAAGGTGCTTGCCTGTCCCGAAAGGACAGGGAATCCCGAAACGAAATGAGAACGCTCAGTAGACCTCTACTACGGCATATGTGAAGTTCCAATACCTGAGCAGAACGGCTCCTGCCATTCAATGATTAACAAAACGTTCGAAACAGATAACATCACTCAATGGTTCGCAAAGTTGAGCATGTTATCTGCTCGCAAGGCTCCGAGCGTTCAAATAGAATAAGACCCGTACAACAGCGTTCCAAACTTGGAAGAACCTGCTTAGACATAAAGCCAGAAACTACGTGCGTCTCGTGCTTCAAGCGTATCATTCTGTTGGAACTGGCATATACTTCTTGGTAGGCTGAACGAATTGTTGATCATCAAAGTCGTCTGGATCCTCATCCAGATCATCACCGCCAGCTATTGAGTAAGCCGGTGGATGTTCATGCATCGCACCATTTAGGCTGCGACGACTGTAAAGCACAATGACGAAAAGCGTCAGCAAACCTGTGACGAGTACACCGACAAGTCCTGCGATCACACCGAACACCAGAGGCGCTTGAGGTCCCAAGCGACACATACAAGAGGCACCAATGCAATGGGGATATGGCACAATGCCAAGAGTTGATTGTGACTGTTGACATGTATGTGAACGATAGTCGAATGCACAATGCGGCGCCGCCTCTGCGCACTCTCGACATTGCGTGTACGAAGAACAATTGGTGACAGCGCCGCAATCCGAGACAGACTCAGCAAAGCCAAGACGCTTATTCTGACGGTCGTAGTGTGTAACGTAGCGTTGCATTATGGTGTTTCCGAAGATGACATCTGTGCCATCCTGCATTTCTTTCATAGCCATGAATCCCACACAGCGGTACCCTGCTTGGCCAGGTTTGTTGATTGGTAACATGTAATCTGCAGGTCGTAATTCCATGTCAAACTCGCCGTTTGACCCAAGATGGAACACGAAGGAAGGCATTTTTTCGAGTTCTTCGTCTGGAAGCGGCACACAGGCAGAGGGCATAAACCAGGAAGGTTCTTCACATAATCCTTTTACATCGCAGTGATGTCGCATCATGTGATCCAACATGAGAATAAAAGTGCTCTCAGATACAACAACAAGCGTGGTGCCACTGTCTAGAATGCCCGAACGCAAATTAGGAACATTAAGCTGGTGATCTCCGACAGTGACTATGTTTGAGATGTTCATGGTATAGTACGAGGGTGGATCCGAGAGAGCAAGCGGTACGTACGTTGGTGGTGTCTTGCCCAGCGACGGATCATAGTCACCAAGTATCAGACGGCCGCCTCGCGCATTAACGCAGATAGAAAAACTGTCCGAGATGACGCCGGCCTTGACCATCTGTTGCAGAGGAGGCTCAACACAAGTAGGATTACATGCGAGCGCTTTGTACGCCATACCGAGAATTCCGTCCACCATGTCGCGCTGAAAGTCCGCGCTGTCATCCAGGATACCTCCGAATACTACAGGAGCAGAGACATTTCCCCATGTGAGAGTGTCAATCATGAGTTCACCCCTCGCATAACTTCCATCTCCATACGACAGTCTGAAGGCGCACGCCTGCTGGTTATGTTCGGCGCAACAGGCGTCAGTGGCTGAACAGGCGCCGCAGTGATGGACGGAACACATGTCAGGCTGACACAACTCATGCACACACGAGACGGTACGCACGTGTTGCGATTTGGACAGGCGCGGGTTATAGCGCTGGTCGGTGGGAAGACATCGTGCGCAGCCGGCGACAGGCAAGGCGAGAGTTGAAGAGCCAGTGTCGATCTGCACGCGAACGGGCTGGCCACCGACCAAGATTCGGGTGTAATACTCTCCTACAGCAGTGATTCCGCCGAGCAAATCGACGGAAACGGAGCGCGACACGTTTGGCAAGCTGGTCTCGAACAGTCGCACGGTGTGTGGCACACCGCGCGGAGATGAGACGGAACGCTTGCGGGGGGAAATTATCTGGAGCGGGAGAGAGACTCGAAGGGCGGGGATTGGGAGCGCAATGAGTGCGAGCAGCACGAGGAGACGGACGACATTCATGATGATGTGGGCAGCCGACGGCGCTGAAAGAGACGCGTGGCACGGGAACGGGGCTGTGGAGGGGAGCGTGAAGGTGAGCGCGCTGGGAGAAGGTGCTGGCGGGTCGGTTGCTGACGCTGCGGCAGGCAACCATGCGCGCGCAATGGAAAGGATTGGTGATCCGAAGTGGGCTTTGTGCACGTGTCCGACGTGGAGGGTTGGGCTGCTATGGCTCCTGTTTGTTGTATGGCGGCGGCTGGCAGCGGCGGCGAGAGGCGGATGTTTGGCGTCATCACGGATCTTGTGCGTGAGGCGGGTGACTCATGGATGATCCGACAGCGCCGAGTTGATGCGAAAAAGTACGGCGGAAGAACCCTTCGGGTACGGGCAGATATCTACAGGCGACTACGGCTGACATGCGGCTTGATTTGAGCGCGCGCTGAATTGTGTTCACCGCCTCCACGTAGCGATGGAAAAGTTGAACATCGTCCACTGGCGAGCACAAGCGCAGTTTACAGCTCTGCGCTCATATAAGTTAACTGCTGAAGTGACACAGATGCACACCTCTCGCGAGCGCCGCCGCGCGCAGAGCCGTCAACGGGCAGCCGCGCGGCGTGTGTGCTTGGCGCATGATGCGTGGCGTGCACCCGCTTCCGACCAACGTTACCGCCGGAGCAATTGCTTCACGCTGGTGCGCGCCAGCCGTAGCGCTGTATGCGCGCGCGGCAAGCAGCAGCTCCAGCCGCCCGCGCCACTTGCCCACTGGCGGCGGCTCGCGCAACGCTTGGGCAGCTTGCGCGCGCCAGTTGCATCGCTATCGGCGCTCACTCCGAAGTGTACGTTCCACCGTGGCTGTGGACCGTAGCACTTACCGCGCCCGACTTACACTTGCGCCCGCGCTCATCGCTTACCCACCCCTCACCTCCATCCTCGTCGCCGACCCGTTCCACCGACCCGTCTGCCCTGCCGCTTGGCGCCATCGCCCCGCATCGCCGCCAGCCTCCGCCGCTGTCCCGCAAAAATAGACGCTACAATGAGCGCTGTTTCGGCCCGCCCACCGCTCCTTCACACCGCCATACGCGTACCTCCCGATCCATTATTCGCCACTGCTGCATCTCACCGCCCGCCCCTCTCGCGCGCTCCTCGGTATCCCCCTATCCCACTGTACCGCTATTGCTCGTAGCCCACAGGTACTT
>JASCIV010000585.1:339-16135 GCA_030374735.1 Gracilaria caudata
ACTTAAAGCTTTTCCCTGCGGCTGGCCCGTTGGAATTCGTCGCAATCGACATTCTAGGACCATTGCCGGAGACCTCGAAGGGATACAAGTGGGTAATCGTCATTACCGACATGTTTACGAAGCTTACGAGAGCTATACCATTGAGGAGCACGACCGCGCCGGTCCTGGCCGACGCGTTCTTGAACCATTGGGTTTACAGTACGGAGCTCCCTTCTACCTACTGATCGATAACGGTTCGAACCTCGCTTCGAAGTTCTTCGAGTCGGTGTGTACCATTTTGGGTTTGGAGCATTACTTCACGACAGCGTACCATCCACAGACCAATAGTCAGGTGGAACGCTTCAATAAGACCCTGGTGGCTCGCCTCCGGCACTACGTCGAAGAACACCAGAAAGGTTTGGCGGACTACGTACAGCCGCTGACGTACGCCTATAACCTGCAGGTTCACTGCTCGACAAGGACGACTCCGTTCGACCTCGTACTCTCACGTCATCCTCCTGGTATTGCGCTCCAAGCAGGTCCCCAAAACCGTCAGGCTCCTGGCAGGCGGACGCCTGCCCAAGCCAAGAAGGGTATCCTCTCAAGGTTGCGCGAGACGCTAAAGGTTGCCTCTGGAAAACTTACGAAGGCCCAGCAGCGGTACAAGAAGTATTATGACCAGAGGGTTACACGAATTACAAAATTAGAACCAGGAGAGTACGTCTTCGTTGACATACCTCCTAATGGTGCAATACCCACGCCGGCAGAGGAAAAGGAAGACCGATTGGTAGACGAAGACATTCGCTCTAAGCTACTGCCGAAAGCGACTGGTTCCTTTCAGGTAATTCGCAGCGATGACCATACGGTTATCACCCTGGAAAACGGACTGGAAAATACCGTCTCGGTTGACCAGGTGACCAAGGCCCCCGCCGATGAGGTTGAACCACCAGCGGAGGCCAACGCAGAAAGCCCTGAGGTCACTGAGAATGCGCAGCCCTCCTCTGTCTCTGATGCACCCTCTGGTGAGAGAGCCGTCACGGTCGACCCCGTTCCATCTGGTGAGAAAACCCTCACGGTCGACCCGACGGTGTCTAAATCAGTTTTGGTTGACCCGACGGTCTCTCCGCAACCGTCTGAGGGAGTTCCGCCGAGCTCAACTGGAGATCAGTCCGCTACGGAAACCCAAGAGGCAGTCGTTGACGCCATTGTAGGTCATGAACACACCGTCTCAGGAATACGTTACCGTGTAAGATGGTACGGCTATTCTGCCGCCCATGACACCATGGAGCCACCAGGTCACCTTCCGGCAAACTTCCGTATACGGTACTGGCGACGACGCGGCCAGGTCCCGCCTCCTAACTACTAACCGTTTGGTAATGCGCCCAGCGCTTAGGAGGGAAGGGGGGAGGAAAGGGAGTCTCTTTACCTGGTGGTGTGTTGTGCAGGATAGACAGGATGGTTGGACCCAATGGATCACTGTCCAAATGGTTACTACAAGAGAGAGTCCGAAAGGTCTTACAAAGAAGAATACTACGAAGAATGAACCAGGTGGTTCAGGAGACGCGAGAACGACCTACCTAGAAGGTAGACTGCACATGTGGTACCGTTAAGGAAGATGAGTACCATCAGCAACGCCGGTGGGCGATTGAAGCATGACGATCGCCCATATGGTCAACGGCCGGAACAAGACACGCGCGGCGCGCGTGCACGGCCAATAGGTATGGATAAAAAAAATTGGCTATTTTATTTGGCGAGGGGGGATGCCAGGCGGCGCGACGCGCCGTGTGCGGTAACCGATTCGGTTTACACTATTGTGTGTAGCGCGCGCGCCTTGGTATGGTCAAAAAATCTAAGTATTTTGACCGTGCCACCGTCTCAAATCGGGCATTCCCAGCCGCTGAAACCGCTTGGTTTCGGAGATACAGACCAAAAAGTGTTTCTGCGTTTTTGGTACCATACGGAGTGGTAATTTTCGTGCGCAATTTTTTTATTCGCCTTGCAAGTAACCTCTCGGCGCCGGCGTGGCATGCGCCTGCGTACGCCCCCAGAGGTTATGCACAACCGCCGCGATACACTGTTGGCAACCCTACCCCGTCGTTTCATTACGCTTGCGAGGACTCGAAAGATGTACGCGTCGACCACGATGGGTTTGGCAATGACTTGAAGGCATTGAAGCGAATTCACCGCAGGAGAGCGCTCCTCTATGGTTCCCAAAGGTTGACCTCTACGGTATTGGAGAGCCTGAACAGAGAAAGAGACCAACACTGCGCGCGTTGCATCATCTATAGGTTCGGACGCGGAACAGGCGTATGCCGCCCTCGTTCCCTACACGCCACTGTGGTACAGTGTCGCTAAGGAAGGGGGAGGCGAACCTGGAGGAGGCATTTTCGAACCTGTTGGAGACAACTGGAAGAACCAAATGGTCACGAAACAAATAGAACCAGATGATTATGAAGAGAAGGAACCAAATGGTTAAGGAAGAAGGTAAACCAGATGGTCGTTGTGAAACGGGACCAAATGGTTAAGAGCGAAACAAAAAAGGCAAAGAAGGAGACGCAGAAGTCAAAAGCATTACTCAACTGTAGTCACGACCTACAAGGACATTGGAAACAGACCGCAAGGGAAGCGACCTACTGGTGGCCAGAACCGTGACCGAAGCTGTAGTGGAAGCCACGTTTGGCTCCGCTACCACTACCAACGGGGGTCCAACCCCACTGTACATCCAACGGCGGTTCACCCTGAGCTTGGTCACCGGCAGGGGTACCAGCGGGAGATGCAACCATTGGGGTGGCGCCGGAAGGTAAGGCAGTACCCGTCAAAGGGGTAGGCAGACCTGTCGAGGTAGGCATCACCGGAGGACGGTTGTAGAAGACCCTACGGCGTTGGGCAGGTGGAAGGCCTGGCTCAGCTGGGTTGGAAAGATCGTACGGACCAAACGGTGTGGCAGCAGACTCAGAAGAACCGACAGGAGCCGTCGCGAACCCGAGGGACACAGAGACGAAAGAACCCGTTGGTGGGCAGAAGACGCACCGTAGGAACTTCCATCGAAGGTGTTCTACCAATGGTGTCGCAAAGGCCGGAGCTGGTTGGGGATTCTGTGCCAATGCCGGAGAAACGTTACCGTCGATCAACTGGGAAAGGTTTTCAACGTGGTTCGAGACCAATAGGTACATGGTCTGCTGAAACGGATCGCGAAACTTGCGCATCGAGTCGTTTTGCGTGGTGTATTTCGCCAAGACCGGCAGGTAACTCGTGAGACTGTCGATAGCCTGTTCGGCTGTACCGGGGCCAGGATGGTGGAGATGGTACCGACACGCCTGATTCAGGCGATGCAGAGCTGCACCAACTGCTGAAAGTTGCTGGCCATTGTGGGGAACCATTGGAGCGGGCACAGGAACCGAACGGAACGCGCCAGCCGCATTGGTACCAACCGGTGTTGCAGGCGTACCGCGATCGGTAGGAGGGGCAACCGTAGTTGGCGGAGGAACCGCAATGGGAACCTCAGGTGCGCCCACGCCGGTGTCGAGCGCGCCTTCAGCCAAATGGTTAGCGAGCACGTGCTCAGCCTCTTCGGCGACGCGGAGCTCTTGCTGGTTCCAGACGGCCCAGGCCTTCGTGGGCCCCCAGTTGTACCCTCCGGCTGCGTCCAATATGGCGTTGAGCTCCTGAACAGTATAGGAAGTTCCCCTGACCAGAGGGTTAACGCTTAATTCGTCACGGATGACCGAGATGATGTGCTTGGGGAGGCGGAAAACCCGACCGATGGGTGCAAGTGGGTGCGCCGGAAAGGTGGGGTCCCCGCAGCGGGTGTTACATGTGATACCTTCACGGGAAGCCTGTAGCAGGGCAGTCATGACTGCAAATTCCGCTTTGGCAACCGACCAAACGCTAGAAGCAAAGGGAGTGCTATTGAAGATGGCGCTTCCGCAATAGGCTAACACCGGAGGGGTAGGATTGTCCAAGAATTGGCACACTTCGTATTGCTCCCACCATTCAGGTCGCGGCGCATACAAGCTCCTACGGATATTCTCATCTTGCGAGAAGAACTCCACGCAGTTAAACGAGTGCATCGTGCGGACGTTCGCACGTCTGTACGGTAGACGAGATTCGTCGGCACAATCCTCCGCCCACCGCTTCCGGTCCATAAACCAATTGGTGTGGAAAGGCTGATCGAAAGCAACCATCAAAGAAGTCGCCGTTACGATGGCTGGTTGAGCACCAACCCGAAAAAGCGGCTTGACCACCTTTTTGAAATACGACACCTCGTGGGTTCCCCGGACGTACGGAAGGTCCGATGGCACCATGGGCGGGATGACCGATAGGAATGGGGTGTGGCGACACTTGGCATCAAAGGCGCCTTGCCTGGTCTGAGGCTGATTCCTTCCGCAGACAGAGATCGAACGGTATTCAGGGATTCGCGCAAGAAGCTCGCAGTCCCAGCTTTTGAAGAGCATGTAGTCCGAGAGGGTGGGCCGACGGAACACCTGAGGGATTTGATAGACGTCTTTTGCGATTGGCCAAGCCGTCAGGGAGCTGAAGATACGCTTGTCAATGGCCTTCAGAGGTACACCATGTTGACAGCTAGGCTTGAAAAGTTCCTGTATGGTTAGGAGAGCGACAGGCGCGTGAGACGGAGAACCGACTAATGAGCTTGACGAACCGACTGGTGCAGTCCGGGGGACCGAAGTGGGCGCTTTGGGAGCTATATCGGGATGTTCAGCGTACGCTATGCCGTAGTGCGGATCCACTGCCAGGTTTTCCAGTCCCTTTTGACGGCAACCACCAGCTGGTGATCGAGTAACGCGCTTCGCAATGCCACCATACGGGCCGACGCGAGGATGGCGGTTCATCGCAACGCTGAGACCAAGCCGGTTTGTGTGAAAGCCGGACACCCGGGGGTCTTCGCGCGACGTCAGACCTGCACCAACGGGTTTATCGACGCTCAAGGCCACCACTTCGGGCTGGTTAGTCATTCCGCGTGGGGAATATAAGCCTGACGGTGTTCAAAGGTTATCCATGAGGTACGCTCACCGCTGAAAGACCACGAAGGTGCACTGTACGTGACCAGAGGAAGAGAGGAGATAGTAAAGACCTTGAAGACATCACGAGAACGCAAACGTGAAAAGATGGATGACAATACACACAGATTAGCTCGACCAGGTGGTCTGCACCACTCGCTGTATTAGGTCCGAAGCAACTTGCAATACCTGCTGGAAAGCATCGCTATGTCAGGCCCGAGGGCGTGCCTGTCGATAAAAACGAGATGTGTAATACAGAAAGCCATGCCAGCGAGGCTGGGCCGTACAGATTTGCCACGTGGGTAAGGACTGATAAGGATAAGGATATAGTTTTACCGCAATAGGTAAAGAATAGCTGCCAGGTGCACTACAGCAGTGAATCCTCCAACGTGGCACATGTAGCGTGCCACGGCGGAGGTTGAGCTGCACCACCCTTAAAGTGAGTGCACCACTTTTTGTTCTACAATATTGTAAAGTCAAGTACCTTCTGGCTAACTCTTGAGACCCCTAGGTTTCTACAGTCAACCTATCGGTATAACCAGAATACTCGCAGTTCTATTAGTCAGCTTTGCGTCGTTCTCTGCATCTACCGAGCAGGCACCAATAGCCAACCGACTACTATTTGCCCCTAGTGGTTTGTGCTGCTGCATACCTTGTTGGTTCTTTCTCTCTCCGCCTTTTAGGTTGCGTTTTGACTCGGTTTCTAGCACTGTGTCCACACGAACACTCATTGGTACCCAACAGCCAGGCTTTGGCTATACCAAAACTTTTCTGGTCTTTCTAGTCATTAAGTGTTCGTCACACGGTTGTAGATTTGCAGCCAGGGATCAGACTGTCCTGGAGATGCCTTGCAGGTTGATAGGGATTCCTAATTTACCACTCCCGTAACGATAAATTAGCGTGCACGCTCATATTAAATAAGGAGAGTAGCTTTACTTGTGGCACAGGAATTGGATCTAAAACTTCTCATAGGGTGGCTGTAAATAGACACTGCGGTAGCCGTGAACGCCGTCAACGTCGCATCGTGAGTCACGGCGTTTACGGCTACCGCCGTGACGGAAATGGTACGGAGGTCCAAGTCAGATCATCATTGATGATGACTCATCAACCAAATAATATCATGATATCATGAAGCTGTGATTATGACTTTGCCAAGTGGCGAAGAAGACGAGATGCACGTGCCCGTTGTAGGTTCAGATCTGTGCCGGAGTTCATATAAATAGGGTGTGATAGAGTCCGCGCCCTTCGTTGTCTTCAAACTGTGTAGAGTACCTGATCCCTGGCCAACCTCTGCACACTGTTGAGAAGGAAGAGATTTTCAAAGCTCTCATAGAATTTCGAAGTTTCCTATCACCATCTTTTTCCTTCACAATGAAAGCAGGGAAAAGAAGTAAGGCCTGGAGGTGTAGACATTGCAATCAGAAGTTTAAAACGAAACGGGATAGAGATGCTCATGAGAGAACTGAACATTAGAACTTTGAGTATGGAAGGAAAGGGGCAAGGCAGTGTTCCGAAGGTAAACATGACGTCTTTATGCAGTTATTTTCAATTATGCGTTGGGTTTTTGCTATAACGATCTTTTTGTCAAGCAGTCAACGACATAGTCGACTGGGAACCGCTAAAGAAATGAACTGCTCTGATAACACCGCCTTTATCGGGCTCTCTCCATTTGATGACCTATCTATCGCTGAACCAGATGTCTTTTTTGGATGATCAAGGCTTTGCGAGAAGGCAAATTGGAGTACAGCTGAAGTTGTTGTGTGTGAAATTCCTGAGTATTTTGAGTTTGCGCATCTACCCTTCGTATATATGTGTTCCGGACACCTGTGAGTATAAGGTTGGTGATACTAGCGTCTTTTCTATCTAGATTCAAGCATGAGATCTCAACTTTATCTTATCTTGGCAAGGAGAAAGATGAAACGACCACCGAATATGGTAGTTGTTGATTACTTACTATCCGTGCTTTTGCTGCACGTTTGGGCCTTACAATTGACAGGGGATTGCTGCTTGCCATGCCAGTGCATAATATGCATACTGAGTTTAGTTGCTGTCGTTCGTGATTGCTATCAGAGCAAGTAAAACCTACTAGATGTATACTGATAAATGATTCATAGCTTCTCTGTTTATGTGCTAAGGTCAAAGCCGTACTTGTGACTAACTATTTTGGCCACTTTGAAAGTCACAAGTCATCGGATCTCCGTTGGAGATCCGTCTGCCGACTCATTTCGCTCCGATCGCCAAAGCGTTCGGAGACAGGCACACCACGTGAAGGCGAGTAGCACGTGCCCAGGCTTTACTTCAGTCTAGTAATCGAAGGCTGTTGTCCAAAATAAAGAAGCAGAAGAACGGTCGATGACTCCCTTCTCTACTGAGTGCTTATAGCACGTATTTCTTAGTAATGCTCCAGCCAAAAGCAGTAACACGCAGATACGCACATCCAACTTAGGCCACTTTACTGTATCACTGAAGCTGATGTGGTGGCCACTGTAGCGTTTTGCGTTGTCTACTGCGCACCGTATTCGCTAACCCGCACTCGATACGATCTCGATACGTCAGCCTTCTAACGGTCTTCCATGGACGTGCAACGTTCTGTTGCAAGTGTTGCCATATACTCTTAACCAATTGGAAGGCTTGGGGTAACATGAAAAGGATGCAGTGCGAACGCAACAAGGGTAATATATTAGCAATTGCGATTTCCAACCTAATCATCAATCCATTTTATGGTAGCAATTGCTGAAGTGAATTCGTTGAAGTATTCAAGGACTCTTTCCTCTTTGGCTTCATGCCAGAGATACTTGCGACTCATCACATCCACCGCTTTCCTAAGCCAGTGTAATGAGTCTGCCGCCTCTGCAATACTTTCCAGCAAAGATCCGTCCCTACAGTAGTGTTCCCAGCTGTTGCAATACGCAGCATTTTGCTTGAAAGCTCCACCTAGCTGATTATCTGAAATATCCAAGAAAGGATGTGTGATGCACAAGTCTTCCCAGTCGTAGAAAACAAAAACGCTTTTGCTTTCTCTGGGTGTGGATACGTTCTCAGGATGTAAGTCTCCATGTACAATGGTGTACGGGATTCCTGCGTGCTCCCACAATACTGAGACTTTTTCGAGCAGTCTTCTTGCTCTTACTGTAGTGCCTGCCATTATCTCCTGTTTTCCTTCCAAGTACTGCATTACCTTCTCCAGGCCTTGATTGTACCATTGTATGTCATAAAGCGGAACACCAGAGTGTTTGAGATGCTGTATATGTTTCACAGAAGCGCGCTGTATCTGAGCCCATTGCGTTATTGCTCCATCGACAAGCTTTTGAACGCGGTCTCCATACCTTTCAGGTATCCCTTGAACCCCTAATTCACAAAGATTGGGTCCAAAGTCACCGCTTAGAAAGGCCCCGATCTCTTCGTCAATGTACAAAAGTTTACCAGTAGAGTTTGGAAACAGTCCACACATTAAAGATGTGAAGAGTACTTCCATGCTTCCTTTTGGTACCACTTTGTAAAAGACATCAAAATGAGTTTCTTCTCTTTTAGGCGAGTTGACAGTTTTCACAGATATCTTGTATATAACCGATATGCTTGACAGTCGGAGTTGGTCGGGCTTTGTAACTGCAATCAATCCTGCGTGCTTAACAGCATTCATGATACGCGGCTCAATATGCTGATAGTATCCAATTCTGTACCACGGAGTTGCCTCACGACCAGGTAAAGATAGTGATTTGCCTTCCAAGAAAGACACCAGGTATTCTCCTATACTCGGTACTCTGCATTTGGTTTCCACAAGATGTTTAACAGATTCCCACTTAGCAAACGAAAACGGATTTTGGAGTTTGACGTCCTCACTTAAGAGCTCTAGAACAATGATATTCGTTCCGTCCGCTAAGTCTTCGTCAGTGGCTATATGCATTTGGGTCCCAATTCCCATCTTTCTGCTTACGGCCGCAATAAAAGAAGGGACGTGGTAGGCACCGTCGAGACTCCTCATGTCAAATTCAAAGATTGTCTCAACTTCATCGGAAACGTGGGAGCGTACAACTATGCGTTTCCCCCCCACTCCGAAGATTGCCAAAAAGGTCGGCATAAGATCGCTGCTGAACAAGCGACGCAAACTGTTTGATTTAGTCTGTTATTGGTTCTGCACTTGTTTTGACAGTCCGTATGGGCACGATCGGTTTCTGGCCCCCTCACTGGCAGGACAAGTTGCCGCGAGATACCCTTGACTGTCTCGAAATGATGATTATGAAAATGGATCGATATTGGTCGCATGGGATGGACTCCCAAAGTATGGGAGAGAAATCCGCAAGCGGTCGCGCGAAGGCTTTGGCTGAGTGACCAGCACCGCGGATGTCAAACGCAATTGGAACGAAGTCAATCTCATCGGTCTCACACAGCGTAGCGTAGCATCATGATGCTACGCTGTGTGAGCAATGCTCTCTGAGCACGACCTTTCAATTGCTTGCTCTGTGCATGAGGCGCCAGCAATTTTTGCGTTTCTTTTTCATGAGCGAGTCCTGAGATAGTACGAAGTACATAAGGATTAAAAACGTGGAAAGCCCTTCAGACCGCTTATACAAGCTGTCAGTCCAGAAACTGCCGTCCTGCAGCCTTGAGGCATGCCAAAAGCTTGTCAAAGAGAATCCGTTCTATTTTGGAAGTGTTTGAATCACGGTTCTATGCGAGGGCCTGCGAGTTCTTCACATACACGGAAGTACAATACAAACAGGATCGTACCCCATCCAGTAGGACGTGTATTCAGAAGGAAATCCACTACACGACATTCATCCCGTAAATGGAGAGGACGTTTTCAGCGATGTTCGGATAAGTGGCTTTGCATGTGAAGGCTCAGAGACCCTGCCAATGAGCAACGGCTTCTTTGGGATGGCTCGAAAGGGCCAGCTAGATCGTTTGGCTCATGGATATAGCAGTAATATGTGGGCAAATGCTGTTGGAACGGTACTGTCTATATCTGGGTGATGGTGATTTCCATCCTACATGGATGTTTAAATGACATGGAAACTATGTCAAGCGAAGAGCTTACAAAGGTTGGTGGCGATCGAAAATGCGAAGTGGAAATGATGGGGCTGAATGAGTTACATTCTCTGAAGCTTTGAATCGGAGATGAAGTATGACGTGTGTTGTTTGAGTTTTGTAGGCTGCGTTGCTAGAGACAAGGCGGGCGCCACTTCTACAGAGAGGGGACCAGTGATGGAAGCCGGAAAGACTGCGTGCGAGGACGATGCGATGGGCAACATGCCTTAAAGCGGATGGAATCGCAGACAGATTCTGATCCGTATTGAAAGCGATTTGAAGCTATGCACCAAAGGCGAGTGCGGTGGTTGAAGCCTTACGACAGGTCTTAAGGCGTTGCCAGTGGAAATCATATGAGGCTTAGGAAAAGGTCAGCGGAATCGACCGTGTTTCTTAACTTTACTCGTGTATTCAAAGGCCTGAATCGCGTTACCAAGATACGGCTGCAATGCGCCTCGAGACAGAGCCAAGCCTTGCTAACAGTTCAGACACAGAAGATCTTTTCTGGAACTCGGTTAGCATCAACTGAAACTTTTCTGCGTGCTTGTCACCATCCTCGACATACCAACTCTCGTTCTCCCTGAATTACCCTTCTCCGACTAAGAAGGAAACAATGGCACCATGGTGTTTTTCGGCGCAAGCCAGGTTTCCCCGTACATGTTCGTTATGGATTGATAATGGGGCTCAGCATGACCAAGAGTTTCGTGAGGTCAACCCGACGTACCCCGCTATCTGCAACTTCGTGTGCATTTCTTGTGGGCGTGCGGACCGACGCTTCATAAGTCATGCTGTCACCCAAACTGCGCTCAGCCTGTGAAGCGTTCATGAAGTCGGAAGAAGAGTGGAGTTCATCATTGTCTCTGCAAGACATTACTATTTTTCCGCCTCTCGAACGCCCCTTACTTCAAACTGGACCTGTGATGCGAGACCTCTCGTTAACGGACTCGTTCATATGAGAGTTGGTTTCATCGCTTTCCTCTCTTTGACTCGAATGAAAAGCACTATCCAGGTGGCTGTCTTCGTCATCTCTTGTGTGCGAGCGCGATACCCCCTCGGATTCTGGATGGTCTGGCTGAATACGAGCGTCGATAATCAATTCACACATGGCAGTACAGTCACTGCTCACAATGTTTCGATACACATGACGCGCAAGCACCTCAAAATGAAGCGAGGTGAACACGCCAGTGCGCACACCACAGTGCGTTTGTTCGCGAAGAATTTTGCCACCAGTGGTGAGTTTCACCGTTCTTTGGCTCTATGTCTTCACCCGATCACTTTCCTATACGACAAAAAACCAGGCGTAGCATTTCATATCAATTTGCCGGGAAGCTTTTGAAAGATGGCTTCCAGCACGCCACGGCTCACCACCGGAAGAGATGGGCTCGTAGACTAGAATCGTGCCTCATCAAGAAGCATGGCCAATTTCGAGGTGTTTCGAGTCCCATTTTTGTAGCATGAGTAGCATGTTGCGACTTCATCATGTGAGATGCGAAGGGCGGGATTGCATCAAGATTTGAAAACGAGTGCGGCGAAGTTTTGGTGATTTGCAGCACAAGCAAAAGGTGGGGCTCGTCTGGAAACTTTGACGAAAGAGTGATGACGAATGATCAAGATCGAAAATGCTTGAAGACGTGGTTTCGAATGCAACAAGCACAATTTGGCCTTCATACGTTCGCCAACAACGTGTGCATTTGATTGGGCGCGGATAACAGCTGAAGTTATCAAAAAATGGGGGTGCTTATTGAGAAGAAGTTGCTCCCCTTGAGCGTGTTTGGCCACTATCAGGCTCGAGCTTCGCCACGTTCAGCAGAACAAAACAGGTTGCAACGCAGTTGGAAGTTTAGAGAGTAGCGCTATCGCTATGGAAGTGTGAACGACTGAACTGGCTGCTCCGCGCGAAGCAAAGGGTACAAAGGTTCATCTGTATACAAACTTCAATGTTACAAAGGTATCAAACCTTTTCCGGTTGTTGTAACACTAGTGATGCAGGTCATTTACAACTGGCTACAAAAAGAATTCTCGCCGTAGGGCTCCCCGTTGCACATCTGAAAGGCGTGCATTGCGTCTGGCAGCAACGGGGGCTGAAGAAATGTACAAGGGTAGTTCGCCCACTCGCAGTATCTCGTGACGCTACACTTCATCTTGATTATGTGCACTTGCGGTACAGTCTCATCACCACGATGGCGATAGCACAGGTGGGGACCGTGTGCCGCGCCAACGGCAAGTATGTCACGCAAGATGAGAACAGCATGAGCGGAAGGTAACCTGATAGAACAAAGCAGCGTTGGTTGTGGATCGGGGCGCGATGCAACAGCATGGCGAGCTGTATGTTGCGCTCGTGATGCGCTGTTTGGAGCATGAGTAACATCTTTATGATGACGGCGTTGAAGATGGAGGTGCGCGAGTGCGTCCAGCTGCCCACTGCGGTTCGCACTGCGAACCGTAAAGCGAATTTGCGAACCGCAATGCGAACTTCGCAATGCTTGCGGACTGTTGATGTTGTGCCGTGCACTCCGGCTGGATTCACAGAGTTGATAACTTTCACAAGTTTGCGAGTGAGAGAGAGAGCTTTTAATGAAAAAATGAAAGGGGCCCTAGATACGTTATGCAAGGCCGTTTTGGGCACCCGTGAGGCGTCGGCGGTTCCACTGAGTTGAAGCATCAATCACAGGCCTACGAGCTTCTTGCAATATATCCAACACAGGCTGTGTTGAGGACGGTCATGAAGCTCTTCAATTCGCGTCTTCTAGCCCAGCACAAGGAGGAAATTTGGAGTGTGACGTTCCCGGCTTGCTTTAAAGCCTTCGGTCTCCTCCTACATGCCAGCGTAAAAGGAACACACAATCATGCCTTACCACCGTCTTCAAACTGCTTTAAGTTTCTCGCAGCCAGCCTTATTCAATGCAAAGTGTTTGGAATAATGCCACACCCACAGTATCTCACAAAAGACAAATCAGTTCACATCAGTTGAGTTTTGGAGCTCTGCAGTCATCTAAGGACTGTACCAAATGCTTTTCATCAACGTAAGGTTGAGTTCAAGGTATCAGCATGGTGCAATGCTTTCTTCATCAATGCTACTTGCTGCTAGTGTATTCTGCGAGTCCAGAAGGCTTTTCTACCGCGGTCACAGAAGATACTTGTCGAGTTTTCACTGACGCCGGGTCTCCAGGCTGGATACTAGTCAGGGTTATCAGTGTGACGAGTTGTTGTACGGGATAGACCGTCGGCGTGTACCTTTGGGAGAAAACTCGGTTACGCAGAGCGGAATTGGCTCGTGACTGATGGCGGTGGACGGGTTGGTTCAACCAACCAACTTGGTTGCGGGGGCTGCTGGCGGTAAGGGAGTGAAATGCGCATGTGCGTGCATAGGTGTAAGCGCAATCTGCGTGAAGAACGCAACGGGCTCGTAGCGCTAGAAAGGTGGCTCGTCAAGCATAAGGGTGATTTGTAGCGCTGAGGGCTCCCGTGTCCGTTCTTTGTAGCATCACGCTATTTGGGACTTGAGATGCGAAGGGCGCGATTGCATCACGCTCAAGGAATAGTGTTGACGAATAGTCAAGATCGAAAATGCTTGACGAAGACGTGTTTCCGATGGCAACAAGCAAGATTCGTACTGTACCTTCGCCAACAGCGCGTGCATCTGATTGGGCGCGGTAACATACCCCCAATGCAGACTCGAGACTGTTGGAGCTTCGCTACCCATCGCTGTGATCACCCATGATGGGTGACGGTGAGCAACTCACCGAAAGCGGGCTGCAACACAGTTGTAAGGTTGGGGAGTTTGACTAACATTATCGATATGGGAGTGTGAACGACAGAAATGGTCGTGCTCGGTCACGGGAGCGTCCGTGCGCAGCGAAGGGTACATCTGTATACAAACTTCAACGACGAGCATGTTGTCGATATACAAGACGCGGAACAGAATCTGTTCAGCAGATGTGTACAATCGTAGTAATGCATAGCCAACGTTCTCTACCAGAGTCAGCAATGCTGAGCGTAGCAGCTTCATTGCAACGTGCGGCAAAAAAAAGAATTGTTCTCTGTCACAAGCAAAAGTGTACAATTGCACAGCAACGGAGCAGTATGATTCATACCATTGGTATCAGCTCAAGCAAGCAAGCAAGCAACGCAACACTAACGATACCGCCGACACGCCGTCTCGCAGCGCGGTCGGCGATCTCAAGACGCGTGCACTGCGTGTGGCGGCAACGGCGGCTGATGGTACAAGTGGTGGTACCACTCATATGTAGCATCTCGAGACGCAGCAGTGCGTACTACGCAAGTGCGTAGTACGCACTGCGTATACCATGACGGTGATGGCCACAGGCGCCACATGGTGGAACTGATGTGGAGTGCTGTTTTCGTGTTGAAGAAGTGCATCATGATGATGGGATGATGCGATGGAGACGCGGTGGCAGGTGAGCGTTCTACAGCCTTTCAAGAACGAGTATGTGGCCACGTGTAGATGGGCGTGATCTGCTCGACGACAAGAGCGACTGCGAGCTGAAGCGTTAGGGTTGCGCCGTAGATACGCTTTGACCACAGCCCCGTCGCTCTTGAGGTGCGCGTGTGTCTGCCAACTTGGCAAGGCGTGAGGAGCCATGATGATGCTGGCGTTCACGCCGTGCGCGCCGCACGCGCTGGCGTCGTCGCACTCCTCCTTCTGCGCCGCCAGCGCGCCGCACAACGCGCGCGTATTGGCCGCATATCCACGCGCGCGACGCGCGCCGCAAGCGGCGCCAGGCGTGACGATGGCGCTGCAAAAAGTGGTGATCGCAGGCGGCAGTGGCTTTGTGGGACGCGCGCTCACAAAGCGTCTGCTCGAGCAAGGAAGCGCCGTCACAATCCTCACGCGCAGCGCGTCCAGCTCACTGCCCGCCGGCGCCGCGCGGCGCATCTGGAACCCGTTGTACGACGACGGCAGCGGTAGCGGCGAGTGGCAACACGAGCTGCGCGACGCGGACGCGGTGATTAATCTGGCCGGACATCCCGTGGTGACACGCTGGAACGCGGCCGGAAAACAGCTCATCGAGCAGTCCAGACTGCGCAGCACCAACGCGCTTGTGAACGCCATTCGCAACTTACCAGCCGACGCGCGTCCGCGCGCGCTGGTGTCCAGCTCCGCGGTGGGTTTTTACGGCGCGTACGACAGCGACGAGCAATCACCCACATTCGACGAGAGCGCACAGCCTGCGGACGACTTTCTGGCGCGGCTGTGCGCGCGTTGGGAGCGCGCGGCGACGGAGGGATTACGCGATGTGACGGACACGCGCGTGGTGCTGATACGCACGGGCGTGGTACTGGGCTGCGACGGCGGCGCGTTGCAACGCATGTTACCGGCGTTCCAGCTGTTTGTGGGCGGCACGGTGGGCAGCGGCAAGCAGACGGTATCATGGATCCATCTGCACGATCTGGTGAGCATTTACGAGCGCGCGGCGGACGATGAGAGCATGAGCGGCGCGTACAACGCCACGGCGCCGAACGCGGTGAGCATGGACGACATGACGCGCAGTCTGGCGCGCGCGTTGCGACGGCCGTGCGCGGTGGCGGTGCCGGCGGTGGCGTTGCGACTGCTGTACGGAGAGGGCAGCAGCGTGGTGCTCAAGGGACAGCGCGTGGTGCCGCGACGACTGCTGCAGCACGGCTCGTTTGCGTTCCGCTACGAGCGCATCGACGCGGCGATGGACGCGATTGCTGCGGCGCTGTGAACAAAACAACACACAGCCACCGCACGCGGCGGCCGTTGGCACAGCGTGGCGGGGGGGGGGGAGCTG
>JASCIV010000077.1:0-53252 GCA_030374735.1 Gracilaria caudata
TGAGCGTACAACTGTACACATACGACAACGAACGAGTCCTGGTTGGTGCCCGGTCGCTGACCGGTCACCGTCCTCCTGTGCTTTTTTTTGTTGTTTTTGTCAGTCTGTCTTGCTTCATTAAGAGAATTCACTCATTGTTACTGATAGCAAAGCTCCTACTAGGCCGGCATTTTAACATTAAGTGCTGGCACATCCGCAAAACTTCTCGCTTATGAATAGAAGGCAACAATTTTTTTTTTTCAAAAACAGGAAAAAACAGCTCTTTTATAGTTTGAAAAGATCCGCCGTGTCACACGGCGCATTTTGTTGCTTTTCTGGAGGTTCTGATGCTTTGGATCACGTAGCAACCAAGAAGTAAGAATCGTGCAAACAAATTAATCTGCAACAGTCATCTTCTGGATACATTATTACAAGAGAGCCAAAACCAATTTATTTGTTAGAATACGCTACATAAATTTCGTTCAGAAACACCAAGAGCTTGGTACCGTCTACATACATATGCGCTGCGAAACGAACAAAGCTCAATACATTTTGTAGTAAATACGTCCTTTATTTTAATATTGACCGATGTGAAAATAACTTTTACCGATTGCTTTTGTAACGCCCTACATTATGGAACTTGAGTTTTTGTCTTAAAGTGACAGAAAATGGCTTACTTTAAATAGCTGATTTCACATACAGCATCTGACGCAGTACAGGACATGATATATAAGTTGCAAAAAACGAATTCAAGTATAGAATATTTGATTGATTATATTTTTTATACGAGAACCGCCGGTTAAGAGCGCTAACGTACATGTTGACCCAAAATTTTAGCTCTACCTCTTAGGCGTTTTTAATTCAGTTGGCATCGGTGTTAGGCCAAATTACGTCGTTTTTTGAGTTAGCTTATGTTACTATAGAGAACAGTTTAGCAGATGGTCTTTCTAGAAATCTCTTCAAAGACTTCGAAACTTCAAGCATTGTATGAACGATAAACGATTCAACGTTCTGTAAATCAAGAGAGTTGTGCAACAAATTTTCTTTGAAAATAATTATCAGCAACGGAATCTCTGCTTTGTAGATATTGTAAACATTTAAAAAAGAGTTTTGCATTTGTAGTATTTGATAAACAATTTTCAATGATCTAAAGCTAAGAAAAACTTTTTAACGACGAAAAGTATGGAGCCTTTAGAATTGTGAACGCTTTGCAAGACAAAGCGCTATAGGAGCTTTGCATCCTTTTCATCGAGAAGCTTTCTTCTCGAAACGCTGAAATTATACATGATTCAAATATATATGCAAATCAACTTCAAATATAGGCAATGGCAAATTGGCCAAAACCGAAATATTGCCCAAACTGTGCAAAAATGGCTCTGCTTTGGTTTTTATCAAAGTCATTGCGCTTTTGTTTGTTACAATTATACTACCAGCATTAAAAGTAGACTTAGAATGACAAAGATTGGCTTTTCAAGGCATAAAGGTTTTTTATCATGCATTGCGCATTGTGACGCAAGAACGTCGTGGCTGCCACTTATATTTGAAACCTCGCACTGTGACAGACGATTCCATGTAAAACTGAAATGCGCGAGGGAGAATCTACTGTTTGTGAGGCAAGTACCAAAACTGTAGAGCAAAACGCCCTCGGAAGGAATTGGTGCTCTTACTCTTCATAAGAGTTGATCCGGATGTCCGGCCGAAACACCGCTATTATGACTACTTATTAGGCTATTCCTATTTTTGGCCCTATTACGGGATGCCCAATAGTGTGTTATTATGAGTTGCACACGTGTGTGCCTGGCCGCAGTTGGCGGATGCGCCGTGGCAAGCGGCGTTTGGTTGCACACGTGGGGCGTGATGGCCAGCAATGCTGGATACTTAGAATATTCTAGCTGTAGCTACAGTAGCACTACGTATAGTGTCATGAAACAGCGACTGTGCTCAGTAAGCCTCCGCCAAGGAGGACTTGGCTCTGATTTGTGACCGCGTTCGCACGAAACAGCCCTTTGCAGGGAATCTCGTCGAACTCTGGGCTCTTCATCCGCCTCTAACACTAAGAAGTGCACATCCGTTGTCACGGACCCTTTCTTTATTATTATTTCCGTCTTACGTACTGTCGATGCTTCGCGCTGATCCTTCAGGTTTGGCCCGCTAATCTGGGAGATATTTCCGAACTCTCGTGAGTCATTGCTACCGTGCGCGGCTCATTTGCCGGACCCACCGGATCCCCACTCCGTGGGCACAACCGTGAACCACACGTGGTACTTCCGACATTGTCGGCTACTGCCCCGATTCTTTCCCCTCAACCTCCGACCGCACGCTCGGACGGGGCTTCCCGGATTTACACCCGGCTGGCGCAAGCCCTATCGGAGGGTTCTACTAACTGACCTACCGGCAAGGGAGCAGGTCTGAACCCCCTGTGGGTGCTTTTACCGCGAGGCGGTCTTTTCCGGCTCATCCGGTGATTTTCACCATAAAAACGCCATCTAATCCTCACAAAATACCTGGGTAATCCTCGGACACCATTTACGTCACCATCCAGCCATTAAAACAGTGCCAACTTACGAGTCCTCGCCACTTCTCTTGCATACTGCCAAGATTTTTATTGAGGTGAAATTAACCTCAGACAACGTCGTCGCATCTCTCCAGCAATTTATGACCTTTCGAACGAGTTCTAAAGTCAGCTAGCCTTCATTATGTTACGGCTAAGATCAAAAAGAGAAGAGAAATCGCAAAGAGTGCTTTTCATTCTTTACTAGGCTTTTCACTATTTTGGTGCAGTACTCTTACCTTGCTTTTCAACATAGGTGCTTTGGTTGCACTCCCAAATTAAATATAACGACAAAGCTATGCTTAATGAAAGAGTTGTGCCTATATCCGAATGCATAATGTTCTCCAATCGGATTTTTGAGACTAGTGCTACCAATCCTTGCGCTTATAATCTCCCAAAAGACAACGTTGACAAATAGATACTCAGTTATCTTTGCAGCGATAATGAGAATTCAGGCGATGATGTTCATCATCGTATGTCTCCGGTACGTGGATGTTCGGATCTAACGAAACAAAGTTCTCTTAAATCAACACTTGCCTTCGCAGACTTGTAGCCCAGGGGGGCGTTGACGTAGATCGACAGACAGTTGATGGCGCAAACCAACTCGTAGCGCTTTGGAGGCATTTGAGGCTCGTTGTTTCGAACGAAAAAGATGCAAAGGGTAACCTCCGCCCTTCTTTTGTAACTTTATGCTTAGAATGAAATTGGTTTTGCAACACTTTGTTGACTGCACTCGTATATGAGCTGGAACCTGAATGAGGGATTGTCTTTGTATCCGCAGACTCTGGCTGAAATGTTGGTAATGCTGCAGACTACTTCGAAAGAAACAAACAAAATGTGTTTCCGGAGTACAGTCTAAAAGAATTCAAAGGGGTATTGATCGACAAAATATATTTGTCACCAGGTCCAATACACACTGTTATCATTCCAATGAACGTAAATGGAACCATTGGGGTCTGATGCTCGCCATTGAAAAAGATGAGAAGAACTGGATACATTATTTGAGAGACAGTTTGCGGGAGGAACCTTCTGATGGAAGAATGGGGTTTGTTATACCGTCTATCGAACATGCTCTTGGAAACCGCCTTGGATGGTAGAAATGGTCAAAGAATTACATGCTACACGTGTTGAAGTACCAAAAACAGCGTGATTTGTATAGCTGTGGTGCTCATTTATTGTCTTCGATGACTTACTTTTGTCGCACGCGAGGCCACCTGCCGAAAAAGACCTTCTGAGCAATGTATTCCGCGGATCTCACAGAGCGTTATCGTCGGAGTGCGACCGAATGTCGAATACTTGTGATTCTTGACGCTCGAAGGGAGGGAATGGCATTCACCTATGAGTTCCTGGTGAACGAGTTGGACCCACAGTCCCGGGAGGGGACATATGCGGAGCGTCACCAGTTTGTTGTGCAAGAGACCCTTAGGTCCTCAGAAGGCATTGCTCGTGTAGAGCGACTAAAAGGAGAAGGGGTGCTCTCTAGTACAGCTAACTATATGGATTTACTCATGGATTCCGATGGGGATCCCGAAGGGTCGCTGGTCGTGGACTCCAGAGGGGACCCATCTAAGAGAAGTCCAGGCACTCAAAGTAGGATCAGATCTTCTTTTGGAGCCGAAGGGAACTGGAACCTCTGAGACGGTGAAGCCCGGAGCGGAGAATGGGCCTTCACAAAATGGAATGAAGGCAGGAACCTCGGAAACGAGGACGGCTAGACGATCTTCAGAGGATAAGAACTACAGTGGTTCTTCATATCTTAGTAGTCGAAAGAAGGGGGATATCAAAGAGTGTATTGATCAGACAGGAACCGAGCTATGCAAGAAGGACGTAGAGAGCGAGATCAGACGAGTACTGTCGAAGAGTTAGTCGAAGATATTCCTGGAACTTTCTTCGAGCTGATGAAGGGTGGGTACAAGTACGGGGTGCACTTACGACGCGATTTAGCGAGTGTTGGTAAGTATAGGTTCAGTGCCGGAATCCGGTGCCTGCAGTACAAGTCGTATCGCAAAAGAACACGTTGTAAAGCAGGGATCGTTGCTAAGCTGTTGAGGAACCTTCGCGGATAGGAGCTCAAAGGAGAAAACTCGCACAGCCACACCAGAACCTCCATGTCCCTGAAGGTTATTAATCAGAGAGTGTTGTCGATTCGGAATTCATTTAGGAAGAAGTGTCTTTCTAAACTGAAGATTGCTTATGTACACTACACGTCGAAACGAGGATCTTCTCAGTCTGCGAAGGACATACATGGCGATAAAAAGCGAAATCCACAGCCCAACGTGAGAAGCAGGAAGAAAATCACCCGATACAAATGATAGTGATGACAAGGACTTTACGGAAGTCCCATCTAGAATTAGCGAGGATCTGAGACCTCTAATTACCAAGACCATTGCATCTGGTATGGTTCACAGTCCTAGACTTCGGGATCCTCAGCAGAAGAAAGGGTGGGGGGGCAGTGGATGATGGGATCAACTGTGCGACAGAAGATGAAGTCCTCGATGAAGGGAGGGAGGATGAAGATCTACTGATGACTGGTAATGTGGCAGAGGATATTTGTCACGAAATAGACACAAACGTAAGATGATTGTATATCTACTATCTACTTGGCGTAAGATGTGACCCAGGCCATTTTTCTTTTATCGAACAGTCTAGCATTTGTTCTACACTGCGTTTAGGAGCACGTGAGTGGTAATGACGGAGATTTCGTACTGAAGATACTACCGAGGGAGATACTGGCCGCACTAAAGCCAAGGAAGAGGACGACGAAAAATATTATTCTTTTAAACGCGCATATGCGGAAGAAGAGGGCGACCGCGTTGGTTTCTCAGCATATCTATCATCTGTACAGGTCGAAACCAAGGATGAGACCCTGAAGCACTTCCAATGCATTTCTGAATGCTTTGGGTTTAGTTTAAGGATCCGAGACTCACTCTACACCGAGAAAGAGCGGCCATCGAAGAGTGGTTCGCTGGTATGTTCGCAACGCTCCAACAAACAGTTACAGTGCCCCAACTTATTCAAGGTCCACAGAGTGAGGATCTGTACTGACGAAGAGGGTAGAAGGGCTGGGGAGTGAGGATTTCGTTTCGATCTTTCCAAAGCGCACCATAATCACTCCCCGAACAGAAAATGTTTCCATCGGAAACTACCTCCAAAGATGGAGCAAGAGGCATACAACTTGTAAGACAGGTTTCGACTACAATACACGGATATACTGTGCATGCTGGAAGATAAGTACAGCATCAAAGTCGATAAGATTCTGTTTCGCAAACGACTCAAGTATTTGTCTGATTCGCGTACTGCCAAGGACAATGACTCCTCCCGTCTCTATGAAAACATACTACAATTGAAGGCGGACAACGCGAGGAACGCTTTGTATTGCATGACGAACGAACAAGACGACCTTCACTATGTAGCGTGGAGTTTCGAGGCCTGAATCCTCGACTATTCGCTGTATGGTATTGTGTTAGAGGTATCCATTGATTGCAAAGCCATTGCAAATCGCTTGCGGATACCCCTTGTCACGATAAACGGTCGGGATAACTACGGCAATGTATCTACGTTCTTTGTGGGATATCTTCCAAACGAGACGACGGAAAGCATCTGCCGAATCCTTAGCAGGTTTAAGGAATGCATGACCATTTCTCTCTCTTGTTTCGTCCTGGATCCGAGCAAAGCATGCTTTAACGCCCTGTGAAAGACATTTCCAACGTCCAACCTCACGTACGATGACTGGGACATGAACCGGAACCAGGCATCAAACATTTCTCGCTGGTGTGCCAAGATCTGCCACACGAACTGGCACGACGCCATAAATGCGGATCTTTTCTCATTGAGAGGAAGCACGACAGTTGGAGTGTTCATGCGTCGTAGAGATGAGTTCGACTGTACGTACTTCTCCAATTTCAATCAGCCGTTTCCAAAATGATACAAGGATCTGTACCACGAGCATCCATCGATGATAATCCTCTGTTACAAACTGTGATACCTTCCGAACAGGTTCCTGTTCCAGGGTACAGGATATACGGAGTCCTCAAACCACAGGTACCGAAAACTAATACTGGCGACGAGTTCCTCTGTCGGAGGTTCCCATCAAAATGGGTCGCATAACCACTCATCCGAAGGAGGAGCGACTCGCAGATCACACCGCGGATCAAACAGCCTTATCCAGCAAATTAGATCGTGAAATGGGCTCTGCTGTATACCATAACGAACCTCTCTATCCCGCGCTGTGCGGACGCCGAACGGCGCATGTTTTGAAGTAGATCTTGAGGATCTGAATACTGAGAAAGCTCAACAGGTAGTGATCCTCAACCTAAGCCGGATCCCAATCCGTTCAAATGTAGTGGAGACGCAACTCTGTGTGTTAAATACACGCGGAGAGCAAAAGCAGCTCAACGCACACTGCATGTGTCCTCACTTCTCCTCCAATTGGTTCCCTTGCTCTCACCTCAGTAGAGTGTCCACAGTATACACAGAAATATGTCAGCGGTGGCCTGATATTAGCCCCATCATAGGCCATCGCTTCCGCATTGAGGATCTGTGGCACCCCAATTGGTCACGCGACGGTATTGCTTGGACGCCGGACAACATCCTGCAACTTCGTGCGAAAATGGTCTCGATAGGAAGCCAGATTGCCACAGAAATAGAAGATCATCGCCACCAGAACGCAACTTATCATTGCCAATCCCACCACAACAACAACGCAGAAGTCGAAGAGAATCTTGTTTGGTCTAAGGGTAGACATGGGTCTGCACGGGTTGATTTAGAATATCAGTGTTCAAATTCGGGTTGTGCACGGCACGCGCACGGCGTAATTTGCGATTTTGAACACCCAAGCTTCTAAATAAACCCGTGCACACCCCGTATTCTCCCTTATCTTTCTTCTAGGGTCAGCATGTGCTACTTCCTTTTTCGTACAGTCAAAAACATATGTTACCATCCTATGACGCCGAGAAAACCTCGAATCATATTTTCCGGTGGTACTCCCGTATGGTACAGGCGGTCCGAAGTCAGTTGGTGTTCATCTTGAAACTTAGGCAACATTCTCGCTTTCAGTGTCGGGCTCACAATTTGCAAGGGATTTGGACTTCATTCTTTCTTGTTTACTCTGTGCTGAGAAGAAAACAAATAAGCGATCTCTGTCTTAAGGTTTGTATACGAGAATCCTCAACTTGGGCTATTATAGAAGTCCGGGACCTGATCTCGTCATCTGTGCAATGTAAACTAATTGAGCAGCATGTGGACGTTCTACCCCGACATGGAATGTTGAATGCATCATTTGAGCAACTCAAAGATTCTTCAGCATTTTGGCAGTAACTTAAACGAAACGGAATGGCATACCTGACCCAATTTGGTCCCTGCCATATCTCTTTGACCATGAGTGTCTCTGACCGTACTGAAGCCTATGTATATGTACATGTGGCGTCTGTATACAGCAAAGCTGACCCAAGCCTTATTTTGCAATTTGGAACTCAATTGACTGCTACGCAACGTGGTAATATTTTGGCAGCCAGTCCAGTCTCTGCAGTAATAGTATTCCAGAAAAGAGTACGGTTTTCTCTAGACTACTTTCTACTCAGGGAAACAAAAAAGTTTGGGGCAGAGAGATATTTCTTGAGAAAGGACTGAACAGCAAAAAGGTTCTCACCTCATTTTCATCTACTAATATGGCTACAAAAAGATGTCCAGATTTATCATGATCAGAAGACGTTGACCTCCCCAAGAAAATTTCAAATTTGTGGAAGTTTTATCTACAGCCGTTCTTCCTTGTGAAGTACGTGCTCCTCAGTCAGCTATTTCTCCTCCATTTCAACCAATTCGGCCAACCTATTTTCCTCTTCTGTCTGACCACGGAGCTACAGTTCATAACCCGCTGGGTTTCAACGATCGATACGATGTAACGTCCGAGCCCTACTATGAATATACATTTGACGGCAGTCTGGAAAACAACACAGAGTTGAAGAAATTATTCTTTGCAACCTAGTTTCACAAATTCAATTCTTATTGTTTCAATGCTCAAAAGTCGTGCCGATTCCTCTTTCCCTTCCCGATGCCACAAAGAGGAAGTATCGGTATCAAAGAAACAGTTTAGGGAGAAATGTTTTGTCGCTCTTGCTCCAAGATCTTCACCTCTCCGAGGTTCTACCCACCCAATGTTGACAGTGATAAGCCATAAAAAAAAGATATTATTGTGGTGATCAGAAACAGTACACGGCAATCAATGTATGTCTGATCCCCCATAGTGAAACCAGAAAAGAAGGAGGTATTTGACAATTGAATGCCTACGTCCAATCACGAGAACCAGCTCTTACCTAGATGATAGGAGCGGCTGAGTTCAATTGGTCGCCATTCAACTGGATCTAGATGTGTTTGAGCAAAAGAAGCAGTGGACTATCTATTATAATAATCCAATCAAAATTCACATCTGCTACTGTGCTTAACATCAACACATCGTGGGTATGCACTAATCCTGACGCGCTATCAGAGAAATAAGAGCATGCACTGAACTCAAGGAAAAGCACGAAACAACCAAATATTTTACCTCAGCTCGATTCGGAAAAATGTGTGACAGTTAACAACCTACACGAAGAGGGGTGTAATACTTACCCCTCACATGTGCTATGTCCATTTATTAAGATCTATACTCGTCGTTCTCTATAAATGCAACACATGTCAGCTACTGAGTTTCATGACGGATGTATTGTGAGAAAGCTGCACTGCATGGTAAAAGTTATTTAGACAATAAAATTTAATGGTTCACTCCATTGAAAACATGGGATTATTATTCCAATAATCGTTGCTTGTAGGTTACCAATGAAAACGGTACTGAACCATTGCTTTTGTTCACCATGTAGTTCAATGGGGCATTTTAGTGGTGCGATAAATACTGGACCGTCAGGATCTTAAGAAAAACTATTGATATAAAAATCTAATGATATTTTAATTTTTCTAACCTTGACTGCATTGATGCAGTACCAATATCCAATGAATAGTGATCCAATATTGTCCAGCTTCACTTCGATGACTTACAAGTAGTTAGACTAGTAAAGATTTGAACAAAAATTTGACCGTGCGTAGGTTCTGTAAGTGTCCTCTAAAACGGAGAATGCATATCAAGTTTATGCAAGTGAACGTTTTTGAAGTGTTCTGATATACAAGTATATATATGTATATAAATATATATATATATATTTAAATATGAGTTAGCATATAGCCCATGCATACAATAAATCATTGTGTGTGTAACCTAGTTAGTTTGGCTGCGAAGCACAAGTCGAAGGTCATAGATTCAAGCCTCGGTGAAATCTAAACAACGAATAAAATACAAAATAGAAGAGCGTAGACTAGACCGAAATTTAGCGTACCAGGTGTACATCTGGACACATTTTATAGGTTTCCCTATGCCCTCCGAGCTTAATTTTGGTACAAAAATGTTAGATACCATGGTATTCCTTCCATTGGTGCTGTATCAACGAACGTATGAAAATATACTTTAATTTAGCAGTACGGTACCATTGGAATTCCATTGGTTTATTGGATATTGCACCAATTAAATTCCATTGTCTCAATAAGGTTTTGTACTGGTACGGAATCATTGAAGGTAATGTAGGTCTACGGTGAAAAGATGACATTTTTACCATGCAGTGTGCGTAAATCCAGAACAAATTATGAACGCGAGTACTGACAAATTTCTCCGAGCCAAATGCAGAGCTAATTGAATCCAATGTATCCCACGATATGTGAATTGTGCAACTATAGAACTTATTAGCTCTTTGTTGCCTGTAGTAACGTCAGTAATGTTACCATTGGGTTCGGACCTGTGGGTACAAGGACGTGTGCCATTCGAATTTTCAATTACAAGAAGTTTGCTGTTGTGGACCGGTAGACAGGTCAGCCGTTCTCCGTGCTAGAGTGTGCATATGTGCATGTGTGCATTTTCTGACGGTCAAGGCGTATAAGTAGTTTGTACAATCTTTGAAAACGTCAAGATGTCTGAGAACACAGGCAGAACAACCGACTACCTCAAATAGTAAAGATTTATCGCCTTGTCTGTATCCTGTTTGCACTGTCTCATTAATTTTAATGGGCCCAGAAAGCTCATCAAGCGACTTGCCGAAGCGTCCGCGCTTTTCTTAGGACATTCCCTTAAGATAATGCTGCAGACTCAGTTGTTTTGGCGTCTCCCCCGAAATCTGTAAGTCGATTTTCGCCCGAGATAATTCGTTCAGGGGAAGAGGCAAAGGCCGTTGTAGACACACAATACAAGCGGGATCCACGGGCTGTATTTTCTGATGTGTACCAGGATTTCTTGGCGTTGTTTAACAAGAAGAGAAACGCAAATGAGAGCGTCAAATGAGAGCGTCAAGAACTTTGAGTCGCGCTTTCAAGCGCACGTCTCGAGGGCAAACGTGCGCAGCACAGACGCAAGACTATCAGAAGCACTGGTTGCATTCACCTTTTTGGCTTATTCCGACGTACAAAGCAATTAGAGAATGTCTGTGCTGGTCAACTGCGCTGCAAGGGGGTCCTCTTTGTCGTCGACTTCGAGCACGATCCACTTTCTGAAACCATTGTCTTATGGACCCATTCCCTGGGCACTTCGCCAGTGCGACGAAGTTCCGTACTTCCCCTGGCTCTTCGACTGCCAGACCCGTGTTCAGTAACGCTTCTTATGCGTCTTCCTCGCTTTCGGGAGGTTGATAGTAGAGACAGAGGCGGCGAATAACACTGAACAGATCACTGAACTCCCCTGAGAGGCAGGTGGATATCCCGGAGATGCACTCTAGATGCACAAAATGTATACTTATGATTTTCGGAAGCAGACGTCAATTGTGGCATCCGTCGCAGATCGTGGGAGGGTCTGATGAAAGTCATCAGGAAGCCTCTTGGATATCTAAAATTTTGGATATCCGAATGATGTCCAGAAATGTACTCCCTATGAAACTACTGTAAGCCGATGTCCCGTTGATATCCCTTTGATGTTTCAGAAAATGTACTACGGATATGCAAATGATGTGCCTTTCAAAAATTCCACCGGACATCAATCGGACGTCGACTTGACTCTCTGGGCTCAAGCAGAAGACAAAGTGTAACAGGCGTGAAAAGTACGGACATTGAGCCAACAACCACAGACGAGATGGGTTACTCAAGCTTGGCTATGGGATTTCTGGATCATCCAGAAAATGATGAAAAAGAACAGAAGAACATGTTAACAGTCAATATGACAATGTTGCGAAATCCAAACAATTACACAACTGACGTTTTAGGAACCGATGGGTCGCTCCTAGCAAACGCTGCGCCGTACAGCAAAATAGGTTTGCACAAGCTGCACCTGATCAAAGACTTGGTATGGCCCGACTGGAACAGGATCCTTGACTCTCTCCCGACTACACTGGCGGACGAGACCTACTGGCAGTATGGGTCGGGTAATCATTGCGGGGAACCCAGGAAACTATTGGGAGCGATTTCACTCAGTACAAGAAGTCGCGTGACGCTCATTCATTGTTCCAAGACTTTCTAAGAGTTTCCCACTGCTGTCGGAGACATGGTGCAGTTCTATGTGAAACATGGCAAGGAGAGGAGACGCAAATGGTTACAACCGAAGCCCCTCTTGTCAATTGATATGCAAAGCAGAACAGTTACTATACAAAGATCGTTCGATAGGAAGATTTCAGCGGCTATCGAGAATATCAGAGCAGCGATTCCTACCGATGAACTAGTTGCTGCGGTTCTCACAATGCAATCACTGATATGGACAGAACACTAGAAGACGTGTTGAATGACGGAGTACAGTCGGCCCATGCACCTGCATCTGACACAACCATTGATACAGGTGACGAGGGCCACGAACCTTTCAACTCAGAGGAAGAACCTGAAAATATTGGGCCACAGTACCAAAGATTTGGGGACAATTGTGAAGTATAATGGTCTGAGGACAACAAGTTCTGTGGTTGAACCGTTACAAGGCATAACCTCAGGACAAGTATTCTATCGCATACTTCGACGACGATCGAGAGGTTTTGAACCTCCAGGAGGAGAATATGAAGTATATATCAGAAGGCTCCGTGAACCGGAAGCCCTCTCTACCAGTGGGCATGCCACTAGTTCAGAAGCCAAAGAAACATTGGAATCCGACGAAGTCGAACTTTTCCCGGGAAAGAAGCTCCGGAGTACAGAACGTGAGATCATTAACAAGTACTATAAGGAGTTTAGGAGTGGGGAATTCATGCTGCTTCTGTCTCAAAGATTACAGCCCTATGCCACATAGAATGCGTACAAAAGTAGGCATTGAATGCAGTTCTTGCTGAAGCGTCGTAAAGATGGCTGAGTCGCAGCTTTCAATCTCTGGAGTCCACCGCTACTAGTATGCTGTGGGACGTGCCGTGGATCGCATGGTGCATCACATCCAATGAGACTGCAATATATGGTGTTGCAGAATGGAATGGATATCTTTGGAACGCGAGGCAGTTCGGCGTGTTTTTTACATGGTCGGCAGTTCTCAGGTTTGTGGTTGATTCGATCCCGAATCAGTTCTGGGAGTTGGCGGCCTGAGTTGAGGCGTTGGAATAGATCGAGCATTGCTGAGTGGGGTGCTTTAGGGTGTCATGAAGGTGATCAATGTGGTCTGCTGACGTTTTTGATTTCCTCTCGTTTTTGTTTTCATGATGGTGGGATCTGTTAAATATGCTATGCCTGGGGATCTGGGATAACCGCTGCTTCTTTGGTTGACTGATCGGTTTGGTCGAGTTCTAAATTGTGCGTGTCTGGGGATTGGACTTGAATCGCTCGAGATATAAGTCGCAATCAATCAAAAAATTTGTCAGGGTCCTCGTTGTTAGAAGAGAATTTCAACGATACGTCGGAGTTAACTGCCAATGGAAGAGTTTGTTTCCAGTTGTTAGTGCGGAGGTGGCTACTGTTTTGCTGACGTAAACACGGGTCAAAAGATAGGCCAAGAGCTGCTTTTAGGCTCACGAGGAACGGAATCGGGAGTGAAGGAAGGACGAAAATTATGATTCGGAATATGTATCTTTGTCCGGGGATACTTCGGATTTCAGCGATCAGGCAGAAGAGGTTCTCGGCGGATACGCTAGTTCCCGCAAGCCGGAAAGGGTGCATATTCGTCGGGAGTGTTGCGGTGTGGAGTACAGAATGCCTTCGCAGCTTCTTGAAATTGGCCGAGCAACTCCTTAACGACGAGAACGGGAGTAGAGTTTTGATCTTCGATGAGTTCGAGGAGCTTGCATACCCATGAGTCTAACTCAGAGGTACTCTCTTGATTGAGGTTTGAGTTCTCGGCCAAATAGGTGTGGACTTCGTCAAGTTCGTCCGTCTGTTCAGCGTCTGCTTCGAAGGCTTCGATCAGCATGACGGCTCCTGTGCCCTAGTTCCGGACATGTTGCAATCTGGAGTACTAATGGTGGCGATGTTGACATCTACGGATGTAATGACTCACGTGGTTGCATCCATAGCAGCAGCATTCGCGGCGTTTGCGGCGGCCCCGATTGTTGTATTGGAGTAGACGACCTGGTAGCCTTCTTTCATTGTTAAGAAGATATTGATTCTGGCGGCGATATTTCTACGGGCGTGTAAAATGGGGTGCTGGAGGTGATTTTGGAAAGAAATGGGCTACCAAGATCGACGCATATGGTGTTACTGAGATCTTGTCATCCCAGTTGGAGAAGTATGTGGATGATGGGTTTGATACCTGAAATGTTTTCTGGCGTTGATCATGATTTGCAGCATCTGTTTTGATGAGCTCCGCGAATGCCTCATGCGCCATATTTGGGATGGATTTCTCGTACAATGATCAGCGCCATTGTTCTGGATAGAAGATGCTGCAAAGCTTCTGTAAAAGGGTCAGAGGGCTAACCATGTTCTTCGGTAGATATTTGAAATGTGCGTTTTGGTGGTCTATGCAGGCTGAAGAGGCTTCATGAAGTGACGGGTGGTCAGATTTGAACTTGGCAAATGTGAAAGCATCCCATGGGTTAATCTTTCTTTGATGAATATTTGGCCCATAAATGATCTTTCGTGCTGTTCCAGTAACGGCCGTAAGGCCTTGGTAGCACGTGGAAGGGACCACTGGAAGACCGTGAAAAACGGGTGTCGCCATGCGAGCGATGTTCACTAGAACTGCGCCATGTGCGTTGGGATTGTTCGAAGGTGTCGGTACAAACTCCGTGGTCTCTCTGCTGATCTTGTTGCCGTCCACCCATGGCATCTAAGGTTGTCTCTAGCATTCTTAGCCGAGGTATCACATCCGACCTTGGGCTTTCGTCGTTTGGTTTAGATTATTCGCCAACATCTCGCGTTGACTTCGACCGTTGTCTGTTGACTCTTTTCACTGGGTGCAAGGGTTGCCCCGGTGTATTGCTTTCCTGCCTGTCGTTGCTTCACTGGTGCCAACTGGTACCAACCACTGACTGCCACCACGCCGTATATTGCTTTCGTTCCTGATCCTTTCTAATTTCCATTGAGTTACGACTAATCTGTACATTGCCTTTTTAGGCTGGTACTCTTGCAATTATCCGGTTGTGAGTACCTGTATAAGGGTTGTCACCACCCTCGTCACTTTCTCCGAAAATGACGTCTACAATGTCTACAGATGACCATTTTATCCAAAAGTGTTATGGCATAAACTTCTCCAAGACTTAGCAGAATCTCAAGCTCTTTACATATTTTTGATCTCCTATATATCGATAGTTAAAGTAAGCAATGTATATTGCAGTGGCTGGTACTGTCTTCTTAGTTACGGCGCATGAAGTCCTCAAATATAGCACTTTTTGGTAAACATATCAATTTTCTTATGCCATGATTTTGCTTTCTTTGATTGTTTAGAGCCGCAAAATCTCTACTCATATGAAGATCTAAGTAACATGCACAAAGTTATGCTGGAATATCTTACTTTGTTTATTCACGCTCTGATTTTATGGGGCATAAAGCTTGTAACAGAAGTGTCAGAAATATTAGTTATCTAGTAGACATTCAACGCTGTCTGTCAGAGGCTACTATTTCACTGTAAGCAATCGCGTTTTTGCTAAGATTTTAGCAAATAGCATTGAGATTTTTATACACGTATCATCTCAAACATTGTAACGAGTTTGTGTTGGATGTAGTGCAATGCCCCGAAGGGGAAAAGACCACGAAGGTGTCCGAAACCTCCCTCTCGATAGGGCAGCGCAGCGTACAGAACTCCCTCAGGTGCGGTGCAGCGAGCCGGGCGTAAACCGGGACCAAACCGTCACGACGGAGCGTAGAGGGATAGTGAGTAGAGAGCCGGTGATCCGGTAGATCCTCCGATTGAGGTGTGTCGTCCACGAAAGTGGGGAGAGCGCGGGCCTGTCTGTAGGACGGGTCGCGCGATTGCGGCTGTGCCATAAGTGTGGGGGAAAAAGGGTAAGTAGGGAAAATAACCGGAGATCGGGTGAATAAACTCGTACGAGGGCGAACCCAATAAGATACGTAGTGTATTCTCAGTATTGGGTTCTCAGTGACGCAAGGCGGATGAGCTTCCGTGTGCAACGGGGATCTTCCTCAGTAGAGGTGAGAACCCGCGAAGGCGGTAAGGACTCAGGACCAAGAACCCAGGTTGGGGCGGTTTACTGTGTGCGCCGGCGGCGACGCCGGTGCGCTAAGTAGTACTGTGTTACACGCGTACTATGCGTGTGCAGAGTACGACTCCCCAAACTTGGGCAATTAATTAGCCCAAAATACCGCAAACGCCGCCAACCTCCGCAGTCCAGCCGTGTCCCACGTGTCCATCCCCCCAGGCGGCGCACTATTAGCATTACTAGTGCAGTAGCCGGCAAGCCGGGAAATCACTAAGTAGTGGAAATCCCCTCCTGAGGGCGTTGCACCACAGTGGAGTTTCCAAAAGGATGTCCCACAACTTGAGGGACACCCCCAAAAGATATTCTTCGTTATCGTTTCGTTATCTCACTGAGATAAAAGGAGCGCAGCGTGGAAGCTGCGCTCCGTTCTCAGCTCCCGTCACTGCAATCGCGCGCAGTGCGTGGCGACTCCTACGTTCCGCCGACGCCGCGGCGACACACACCGCGGCCATTCTAGGTTCGGGCGCGGCCGGGCGCCAATGGATATTGGAGTACGCCGCCGCGCGCCCATATACACTCAGGCGCGCCGCCTTGCGCGCATAGTATGTGGAGCTCGCCCTGCTTTGCGCCCATACGACGTTGTGGGCGCCGAACGTGTAGTGCAACGGGAAAACCCAAAACACACCGAGAAGTTCGGGATCTCGACCTCTGTGAGGGTAGTGAGCTGGGAGAGCCTCTCCAGGTTGACACGGCGAAGCCGGGGTGTAAGTCCGGGGTCAGCCTTCACGACCAGCGTAGGGGAGTTGCGAAGTACACGTCGTAGACGGTTGCGGGTATAAGGTTCCTCCTTACGGAGTATGATAACCCGTATAACGGAAAGTGCGAGGAGCCAATAGGGCTACGAGCACCGGAGGAAACCCGCGAAAAAGCCACCCGAAGATAAGGAAAGAACAACCACAGAAAGTGGGAATATAAAAAATAACACGAGCCTCGAGAGCACGGAGAACAGTCACGAGATGTCGGAAAACCACCCTATAAAGGGGCGAGCACACGGTGTATACCGGAATAATAAGTAGACAAACGATATAATAGTGTCGGTAACTCTGGATGCGCCAAAAGCGGTGATAGTCCGTACACTACGGGTGCGCACACTCCGCGGGGATGTTAACGTCAGGCCGAGGCGGAAATCTATCAGAGCGAAACACGACTTAGTCCGGAACCCCTTGGTTGGGGAGGTTTACTTGAGTGTCAGGGCCTTCGGCCGTGACACTATACAGTAGATCTACCTTCCTACAGTGTAGGTAAAATAAACTAATTAATATTAGGAAATATACCAGCAATCCTGTGCCAACCTCCAACCCAACTATACCGTGTCACACGTGTTCCATCGGCATGCTGTCACTGCCACGGCGCATGGTAAGCACGCGGCCGGTGGGACGCAGGTGATGCACCCGATACATCCGTTAATAGCGGTAATACTCATAACTTCCTTGCTAGAGTGCTCGAAACGACTAAGTCGGTAAATACACCTCTGAGAGGGGTTGCATTTCAGGAAGTGGCGCTAGTGAGAAGTTTGTGCCGCTGCCGTGTGCGTGAAAAGTATGCTGCGTGCCGCTGCTCGCGAGCGCCGCCCTATTGGCATATGAGAAGTCTGCTGCGCTCTCTTTAGCACTTCTGCTCTTGCATATGACAACTGTTATGCACTCTTATGCCGTATGGTGGTGCGCGCACGCACAAACGCACGGCCATTCTTTTGTAAACTGTGATTGCCGTGCGCGAGCAATGTAACGAACTGATTCGTACGCATAGTGAGTTCAGTGTGCGGCGTCACGAGCATGAAAAGATGGGAAGTGATGTCTTCCAGCGGCTGCGCGCACACGAGTCTGCTCTGCGCCATTGGGCGCACAAGTTTCGAGTAATGCAATTCTTGCGAGCGTTCACAAATCAGTTATACCCCGTCTTTCACACATCGAAAAGGAAGAACAACACGACACAAGTCCGTCTGGTGCCACTGCCACGCGTCACCACCCCGCGCTACCTACCTTTTGGCACACACCTCCGCTAATGGGCAATTTTTGTCTCACTGCGTTCCGTGCACCAATTGCAAAATACGTTGACGGTGTAACATGAGTCGCACTAACAAGGTGTTACAAGATGGAGAGCTCGGCTGGGACGGGATATCTCTCTCTACTCTTGTGAAGTTGCATCTCCAGAAATAATACTCTTGTTTACGGAACATTACTAGCAATCAGACCGTGCGTAGTGGAAGCGGATTCAGTGTATTGATTGTCTATTTAAACATCCCAGTTGGCGGAATGACAGCAAAATCAACCGGAGAAAACCACTGCTCCCTCTTTTTCAGAGCATCTCTTCCCTGTTTCTTGTTGGCAGTCATCACTTTCCTTTAGCACAGTCAATGCTTCTTTACTGTTAAAACTATTCTCTTTTTTCCTTTCATTCTTCTCAAGCGGCTTGATCTCATGCCCCGACAACTGAAAATTGCCCAGTTCGTCCCGATGACGAGCTTTGAATGCAATTCTGCAAAACGTATTGATTTTTATTGAACCTACAGTCCACTACAGCAGGCGTTTTTGGTTTTTTTTGGTTTTCGTTATATATTTGGCGTTTTCTGTTCATTCGTTCTATTAATTTAGGGAGTTTTTGGGATTTTGATTGTCATGTTTTTGTCTTCTGTGAGCCGCAAAGATGATTTTTTTCTTGCCGCGTTTTCTGGAGATTACTTCTATCTACCAGGTCAATCGAGCTTATATGAAAACTATTTAGCTCAATACTTTATATGTGTTTCCAAACACCGCCCTCGTAGTGGGTTTTTGTTTTTATTTAGTTGGATTGGTGTTGCGTATGAGGTCTAGTCTGTTTTTTTCGTTTGCTGGGTTTTTTGTACCATTTTCGGACTTCTATTGTGGTACTGTGGTTGAGACATTGCTTTTGTCTAGTGGTCATGGTTTGTTCTTTTCTTTATTTGTGGTTATCAATTTGCTACTATTATTTTTTTGGCATACGCTCTTCTTGTGTTTTTTGTTTTCTTTAAAACCACTAAGCTACACCTATCGGTTTGTTTTGTTTTTGCAGGCTGGCACTCTGGAACGCTTGGGTTGTAACCACCCGCACCGTTTTTCGTTATTTACCCAAAATGGTGTTCACAGAATTGCTATGAATAGTTACGGTTCAACCAATAAACGTTCTCGAATGCTTTACTGTGCACACAACCAAAAACGTTAAAACGCGTTTTCTCGCACGTCCCTCGAAAATCGAATGCTGACCTTCATCCAGTTTGTAACAGCGCAACGCCCCATTTTTTCAACGAAAGGAGTTAGCCGAAGCTTGTTACGTTGCTCTTTTAATTGAAGTTCAGAACATCTTGGAGATGCTATACATTTTTATAATAGCAGTTTTGGAGTTGCTGTACCCTCCTTTTCTCGCACTAGCAAGTCCGGACGCTTTTGTGCGGATTGTAATCAAAGAAATAGTATTGCCGGTAGAGGTTATGACATTTTTGGTTCATGACTGCTACGCAATCGTTGATTGAAAACTATTCGGCAGCGTTGGCCAAAAGTTTTGTGTCTGCACGTCTACAAAACTGGCTTTCAAGGTTGCGCTGAAGACAGTCGAACTTCGCCGAAGTTCTTACGAAGGGCTTGGCGAACAATTTCCTTAGACTGCCGACTGTGTTTATGGTGTTGGGGAAAGGGATTGATGTGATTGGTTACGTTCAAAGGATTGTAGTCAAACATGTTTGTAAAGAGGACTTCAAAGTCCACACTTACCGTAAGGTGACGGGAGTCACTTTGTTGGCCGGGTGACAATCTCAGTCGGCTTACGATGCCTGTTAGCCGTGCAGTGATTGGCTACAATCTGTCATTCTGTCAGAATTACTTTTCCGGGATGACTCCTATTGGTGGTTCTGTAGGGAGAACGAGAAAAAAGGATATTTCCTCCAGCGCAAACCACAAATTCACGAGAAAGATGATTCGTATAATTTGGGACAAACAACGACCGAATTGCGCGCGCATTCATTCAAACATCCATTCAGGAGTGAGTCAATACGTCATGGACAAGCCCCGAGGTTTGTCCCAAATCATTACAACGCGCTTTCCCTTTCCAAAGTGGGTGCTTCATGCATCTCTATGCACTTGTTCGAAGGTTGTTTGAAGACATCACCGCTCATCAAGGTCCTTTTCTCATCCCGCTATCCTCCGTCGGGTATAAAAGCCGGTCTCGAGCAAAATCTGACGCACCTTCTGATCTCCGCCCAGCTCCATTCGTCAATCTGGATTTCACTCCTTCCAAGCACGTCTTCAGCATCAGCCATCATGAATTTTCGCTCCGTCTACATAGTGCTCGCACTATTGCTATTCTTTCAAAATGTCAATGCCGGCGGCTACTACTGTCGCGGACGTAGAGGCCGTCGTCTGGTAATCATCAATCCGCCCACTCTCTTGGACCCCACCCCGTTCGGCTACTCCCAAATCCTGGTTGACACTAAGAACGCTGTTGCACATGTGGCTGGACAGAACGCTGTGACCAGGAACGGGTCCATCATTGGTGACACTCTTGAAGAACAACTCCAGCAAACCTTCATCAACATCGGACTGGCTTTGGAAGCAGTTGAAGCAGATCAGGGCGACATCTTGAAAGCTATAGTTGTATTTGCTGGAGTTGATGCCACCGCTGCAGTTGAGTTATTGGAGGTTGGTGTGATGGGTGGGCCGCCTGCGGCACCAAGCGTCGTGTTTAATGCGGAGTCTCTCGAGAAGGGTCTTCTGGTTGAGATTCAGGTTGATGTAGCCGTCTCTGAATCGTTCGTGAGACGTTTGATATGTCATTAGATGTGTTCGTCTCGTCACGGACAGAAAGCCGATTTCAGTATCTCTCAGAAGTGAAAATGGAGCAAAGAAAAGTGAACTGTTTCTCGATGTGCAGGGAAACGATTGGTATCACGGGAGGAGATGAAGCACATAATAGTAATGCAATATGCATACCGTTAGGGTAGCCCAAAAGCTGTAGTAGGTCTAGTATAGAAAGTTTGCTTTGATACAGAGATAGCTATTGCAACGCGACTTAGGATGTTCGATACGGGGTGCCAGCTCTCCATGAAGAAAATCCCAAAGCTTACAAGTCTGGAATCAGTAACCCACTGAGTGACACAATGGCTTGTAGTGCGTCACATTGTCACAGTTTACGATCTAATTTATTTTTGTAATGTGCTGTAAGGAGTGCGGTGTTGTGGCTCAACTGGCAGAAAGTTTTGTAATACTGCCACTCGACTGCATCGAGAAGCCCACGCAGTACAAGGGCAGACCCGTCAAACGACGGTCAAGATATGTAGTACCTTTCCACACCCAACTAAACACCACGTCTGTCGAGCTGTTAAATTAAAGCCACACAACTCAACAGCCATTCCGAGTCCAGTTACCAAAAATTCAGCACAAATTTCTTGTGCTATCCACCAATGTAGCAAGCATGGAAAACCCCTCTTTCCTTGGGAGCATGTCACTGCAAGTTGTCAAGCAAGCTCAATCACAGCCGCGTTCATGGAGCTGCAAGAGCTCTCGCGACAGGAGAAAACACCCGCCTGGTCATGGACTTGTCACTTTACACGAACAAACGGATCTCGAGACAAATTGGAGGACTCATCAGTACTTTAAATTCGCGTGCACGTCGTGTGTGACGAGCTATCCAGAAGGTGTGCATGCAATCAAAATGCCTGTTTCTACGATGTGATTGCTGACGCTATGGTGCGACCAGGGAAGGCAATGGAATGAAGTGTGTGTGAATACTGCAAACACATCAAAAGTTTGTTTACAAACGCAATCAAAACTATCAGAACCAAGAAGTCGCCAAGAGGCAAGGTGGAGGCGGTGGTGGGAAGGCGGGATAGGCACCAAAAAATGGGGAAACATTTAACGTTTCCTAACACGGCAGAAACACGAAAGGAGTCTCGAGTGGATCATCCAAGTCCGGTGACACAGAAGGCTCCATTTCAGCCTCCATCGAATCAGCCATCGGAATGCTCAGTGTAGGAGGCGTCATCATCGGAGTGCTCAGTGCAGGAGGCGTCATCATCGGAGTGCTCAGTGCAGGAGGCGTCATCATCGGAGGCGTCATCATCGGAGGCGTCACCATCGGAGGCGTCATCATGGGCATCGGCGATGGAGACGACTGCAACGCCATTGCAATCTGACTCGGCGGCGGCGGCGGCGTGAACACGGTGAAGATCATCGGCGCCGTGTTGGATGGAGGCGGGGGTAAAGGCTGGAGAAAGTCTGCGCCCACGCCCACGGGATCTGGCGCCTGTGCCAGCGAGAGCTGCACAAGCGTGAGCGCGAGCACAAAGCGCGCAGCGAGAGACACGATGAGCGGAGCCATGATTTGTGGGCGGAAGATGGCGTTCGGCAGCGGGGGTCGACGGTGACGGCGAGTGTGGGAGGTGAGCAGAGATGCGGTGAGCGAGCGACGGGAGCGAGGCGCTTTATAGTGGGTGGGGGGGCTTGCTTCACATTGCTCGGCTGGCTTGGGATAAGGCGGCTTGGGAGGAGGCAGCAAGGCTGCTGATGACGGGGACCGCGGAACAGCTTCTCACGATGCTCGAGCGCGTCGACGGCGCGGCGGCAATGCGCCAGAGGTAGCGGCGTGAGGCTGCAGCAGAAGGGCCGATGTGCAAATGTGCTGACGCCCCGATTTCTCAACGCAATCAGTGCGGCGGTGACAGGTGCTTTGTACGCAGCATAACGTGATCACGTGGACAGATGTACAGCGTTGCTACCTCGGAACGTGTGTAGCGTGGCAGTTGTACGACGTGGCCACCTGGGATGGTGGCATACCTGGAAGACCTGCCAACTCATTGGGGTGGACCGCCGACGGCCGCGCTGGTGCCTCCGTCGTTGGAGCGAGTGAAGCGTTTCGACGCGGCGGGAAGAGGTGAGCTCAAACGGCGCCAGTGCTGCTCGCGCGCAACGTTGCGCCATTTGCAGTTTGTTTGGGAGCGTGTGCCCAAGGCACTGCTCGTTCCCGCTCCACGTAGCGGCGGCACACCGTTTCGCAGAGAAACTGTGCGAGCTCAGACCTCGGCGCCCAAAGTGATCAACGACGCCTTCTCACGTGTAGCAAGCGCAGCGCGTTCCACAATTCATGCGCCTTTCTCCTTGTCACCACCACCGTCTCAATTACACCCCTCAGAGCGATTCCTGCATTCGAAGCATCCCGCCATTGGCCTTTTTCACTCCGCCGTTCGTTCAGTCAACAAATCGATCCACACAGCTTCCGCAAATTCCACCGCCATGTGCTTAGAGCATGTATGCAACCGCCTGAATTCCCCTCCGAGACGATAACCCTCGTCGTGCAGCACGACGTTTCTACACCCGGCTCACCGCACACAATCGCCAACCTTGTCCCCAATCGCTTTTCGAATCGTGGTCCGCTCATCTCCATTTCTTATCGAGGCGAGCACTCTCCAAGTGTTAGGTGCAAGCACTATGTTGCTTGTGTCTTGACATTAATGCCTTGTATCAAGGCATCTCAGAAGTGAAAACGTATGCGAAGGGTATGTCGCACAAGTCATTTAACTGTCAAGCCAAATGATGCAAAATCTCCAGTTCATTAGCGTCTCCACATGGTCGTCCTCGTTCCACGACGCATCATCGCCTCCAAACCGGGTTACACTTACAGTTTCCAACCCCACACTCCAGTACAATCTGCTTCCAATCCTGAGACTCCAATCACTACATCGCGCTGCTCTATAAAAGCCCGATCTAAGTTCAATCTCCCAGCCACAACTTTCCGAAGCCGTCTCAATCCAGCTCCATCCGAAGCCCTCCTCACATCCACTTGCCCACAAACCGTACTCAAAATGAAGCAAATCATCTCCGTGCTCCTCCTTCTCTCCGCAGCATCTTTAGCCGTTGCCCAAGCCCCACGTCCCGTGGGAGTAGGTGCAGAATTCCTACGACCTCTTCCCCCACCGCCCGCGTCCACAGTTTCCCTGTCTTCGTTCACGGTGTCTACCCCACCGCCACAGAGACCACGCCCCACCGAGTTTACAAGACCGCCGATTACAACTCCACAACGTCCCCGAGCCCCATCTCCGCCCATTCGTTCTACGCCCATGCCGCAGCCTGTCGACGACGTTGTGGAAACTACCCCGATGCCATCTCCTCAACCGGTTGGCTTTCGCCCCAAGTTTGTCCCGTTCTTCCCATTTTATCGGCCGAGATACTATGGGAGACATCCGACGAAATACTGGTGACGAAGAGAGTACACTGAATTACCGTTGAGGATTATATGCTGTGTTGAAAAAGGGTTTGAAACAACAATGTTGCAAGGTACTGATGCGTCAGGGCTTTCCAGTGAGTTTACTTCTCGAACATGGAGATGGGTTTTTAAGTTAGCACTTGTTGTTCAAGCACATGTTTCAAAAAAAAACAAGCTTTCGACTGAATTGCTGAGCTTTATAATTACTTCATGATGTGTAGGTGGTTTTCAATATCAAGGCCACTTTTCTTTATGACAAAACACTGTTTTGCTGCTTATTACTTTGCCAGTCTAGAGGCACTGAGAGCTGCATCTACAGTTCGAGATAACTCCTCAGGGAAACCGGAGCTCATATCCCAAAGAATAAAATGAACCTGAACGATCTGGCTTCTCTTGTCCGGCATCACTTTGCGTGACTTCTCGACAAATGCGAGCGTATTTGAATCCAGTTGTTTTAGGAAGTTAAGAAGTCTTTCTTTCTTTGTCACGCCCATGACCCTGGTTTTCCATTTGACCGATTGCAATAACTCTAACGCTCCACGTCCACTTGATGTTATTCCAATCTCAATAAGGCCTACCCTTGTGGCAGAATTAGTTGATTTCAGGGAAATGTATAATCCTTCTCCGTATTTTCCTCTGCTATCAAATTCAACCTTCTTCACTTCATTTGAAGAAACCTGCATGCGAAGTGCTCTCAATGTCTCCTCGGACGCGAGTTGAACATTAGACTTTGCTTCGGTGCTCGGTCCAACGTCTCTGATTTGGCTTAGTCCATGATATATGGTCTGTCCAACGCCAATCAAGTGTGCCTCAGTTTCTATGAGCCACTTCTTGAATCTGTCAAGCTCGGGTTGGTAATCTTCGTCTGTTGCGTTGTAGAAAAAGATTCGTTCACGTGGAAGATTATATTTGAGCACCGCCATCGAGTGACGAACCCAGAGAGATCTCTTTTTGTCCAACTTTGCCGGATCTGCCTTCTCTTTGTTGATTCCGATACAAACGCACAAACCGCGCATGAATGATTCTCCGAAGGACTCGCGATAGGACGAGATAGATTGGATCAAACTTCCCGGCACCCTCACTCCGTCTTTGGACACCAAAACCACCGCAGAAACAGTCCCATTCTCCTGAATCTTTTTGAGCAAGCCCTTCTGAAATGCGGAGTCCATTCCATTCTGGTCATTCATTCCAGGAGTGTCCCATATGAGCACGGATTGATTATCTCCCGGTATCTGCACCTGTTTAGCAGACATATTCATGGTTCCAGTACCAGAATGAGACACCTTGAAAGACTCACTTTCGGTTAATGCGTTCGCCAGAGTCGATTTCCCCTCCCCTGTTTCACCCAGCAGATAAATATTCTTTGTTCCTGTCGCCTCTCCGCCTCGTGATGGTGGTTGCGAACTGCTTCCGCCAACCTGAGTCGTTATTTCCTGGGGCTGTGTACCTTGAGATCCCATTCCACGCAGACTTGAAAGTATCGTGTCTGTCGCATGGGGTGATGTGGACGAAGCTGCCGCTGAACCCTCTTTCCCATGCGGAGCTGGCGATCCCGCTTCATCCGTTCTGTCCTGCTTCCGTTTTTCTTCTTCTTTTGCCTTTGTTCTCTTCACACCTCCCTTTCGCAGAGAAACATTTGGCCAGTCTTGCCTTTTGCGGAGAAGAACATTTCCGAAGGAGAGGGTCAGAATAACGTATCTTGTTAGTCCTCAAAATGTTATCGTACTTGGCGTCATGCTGCCATACATACCTGAGAACCACTTGACACTGATTCCTAGAGCCTGGTTTTGATACAGACAAAATCTGGCCCTCATTCTCACAATAAAGAACTGCGTTCTGTGTCGTCCCAAGATAATGACAAAGAAATTGGCAAAAGCGATAGAGTCCTCCGGTGGCATAAGCCAAGGCGTTGAGATCCCCAATAAGGCCGCGTGGTAGTGCATGTACGTAAAGCATTGCATTGGAATTACCTTGAGCAGATGAACTCATCTTGTGTGGTAACTGAGTTAATTTCCAGAGAAGTTTTTGAATGGAGTCAGCAGATGTAAGGGAAATCATTGAAGAATGCAACGAGACATTCTCCTTCTCATTTTCCGTCTTCACAGAAGTCAATTGAATACTCTCAGTCATCGTCTGTTGGAAGATTACATAGGCTTGCTTGGACAGATCGGACAAGCCGACACGACCGATGCGACCGACGCCACTTTCTCCGATGACAGTGGAGTCAAAAGCCCCTTTACGCCCGTGACGGGAGAGACGACTTCTAAATTCCTTGTACACGTGTTGCAGTCGAGAATGAAATCCATCTCCTTCCTCGTTCACTCGGTCCGACATCATTCCTGAGAACTGCGTGATTTCCTGCTTGGTCTGGGCGATAACGAAATCTTCGCCCTCTTCTCTCATAGTGACACTTACAACGGACATAAAGCCACCAAGCGTATGGTCGAAAAAGGAAGTCTGTGCCATAGCTGTCGAATTGCTCATCTGTCACACAGCCGAGCGTGTTAGAGAGTTAGACATACAACGGGTAATTTGTTGAAACGCGAACGCAAATGTCCGAAAGGAAAGGAAACGGATTGTTTGGTAAGAAACAGAAGTACTGAACCGGGCGGTGATAAGGACGAACAGCTTCTGAGGCAAAAGAATCACGAAAACAGAACGCGAGTTAGGAGCGAATCTCGTTGGCTTTCGTTGGAAGCAAGCCGAAACAAATTCATTTTGGCCCAAACGTACATGATCCCAATCGCGCAAGAGCAGCCAAAAATTGATGTGACCCAGCCAAGGATCATCGACGTTAAGTGTGATGCAAGAGTCCCCTGGACTGAACAGAAGAATTCGTTTTTGACAGACATAATCGTAACCTGTTGTTAACGTGGTCCAGCCTGCAGCGATAACACACTCTCAAAGGCCCAGTTAGAATCTTGTCTGTAAGGACAAACGGTCTCCCTATGAAGCGTCGAACCCTCGCGGAAAATAGATATCCCTCACCTCGGGGCCACGAAAGCCGGTGCACATTAGAATGCAAACGCTGAGCACCGTGATTTTCGAAGAAGTCGACAAGTGTGTACGTGTTATGCGTGTGTTACGTTGATAGCCGTCTGTGATTCATGCTTAATCTACTCGAAAGACTATTGGTTACACGATGCCACTTGTCATGGTTGTGCGACGTGACCACATTTGCGCAAAGTGAGGCTTACTGTTCTTGCATGCATGTGCATACTATGTCGTACAGGGCGCACTCGGTTGGTGGAAGCACAGGGCCCGTGCAACATGGCTTCGGCCCAAAGTGTGAATTAGGAACTACACTAAAGCGCGTGTTGCTTGTCTAGAACGGGTCCCAGGAGCTTCGAAATCAACCGATGCTACGCCACCTATGTCTCGATTCGGTACCAACTCTCTCCAATTCAGAGCGGTCTTGGTGAGGGATTGTTCACGCCTGTCGAAAACGGGCCACACTCCTGACACCACCGCCCAGACGAAACGGTACAAGTAAAAAGCCGAGCAAAAAGAGGGCCGTCAACCGACTTTCGACTCATGGAACGCTTATTCGAAGAAATCAGCAGTTCGATTGCGAAAGAAATTGGCAATCTCTCGGAATCGTTCATAGATTTACGACGAGGGCAACATTCGGTTATTCCAATCACCCATGCTCACATTTTTCATTCTTTCACCACAAAGCACTCCCGTTACTCATCGATTTGTTCGGCGCTGCTGTTGGTAAGTAGGTGCCGGAGATTTCCTTCCTTTCGATCCCGATCGTCGAATCTTTTCTGCTGCCCCTACAGTATTGCATTATGGCAACTTTTATTCTCGTGGAACTCTTGGCGAAGGGTGTGCTGGCAGCCATTGGTCATCAGTTCGACAAAACAGAGGAAGCCATTGAGGCCACCAAGGAAGAGATCATATCAATGAGAGGATTTGTGGAAAAGTTTCGACGCGGTATGGATACGCAACTCGACGACCTGAACGAAAAACTTGATGAACTTTTTAAGGCAATTCAAAGGTTAGAATACAGGAGCGTGAGTGAACAAATGATCAATACAATGGATAGCGTGAATGATGCTTCCATCCGAGAACGAGTGCTCAAAGTATCTATGGTTATATATTCCATCATTCACAACACCGAAGTACAAGAGCTTTCCATACAGGTGCAGAAAACACTTGTTCCGGCATCTTCTTCGAATGGAGAAGAAGAAGAAGAAGCAGTGGTGTCTACCGTGACCCAAACGTTTAACACCACCACTTCTGCAAAGCAAATAGCGCAGAAATTGATGGGACTGGATAAGGAAGGCGTTTTTTCCAAGATCGAGCACGCAGCTGAAGATCCGATGCACATTATCCTCAATGCAGCATCTCACGAGAAGGCAGAAAAGGATGAGCTCATAATTGCTACCGGTGCACTCTACATGTTGTGCCAGACGCTGTGCGGGACTGTACAGGATTACAGGGGAGTGTATGCGACGGCACTCGGCGATGGCAAGTTCACCCAAAGTGAGTTTGAGCCACAAAGAAACGCATGTCATATATCTCTTCTGTACGTTCATTCTTCCAAAAAAGCTGGCTTTGTTTCCGTTTCCTTCATTCAATTCTGACACTCGCTTTCTCCTTTTCGCAGATATTTCTGGCCGACACCAGACGATTTCAGAAGAGTTGAATCGTTCGTTCGGGAGCAGTTGGTTCAATCTCATAGCGAAGACAAACTGTTGCCTATTATAGAGGTGATGGAGGAGAGGAAAAAAGAGATGAGAGTGCGAAATGTTTACTTGCTCGGTGAAACAGGGCAAGGCAAGTCCACACTGGCAAACGTACTAACAGGAACCGGAGAATTTCATGTATCTCATGCCGGAACTGGAACAGTGAACATAGCCGGAACTCTAGTGACTAGCGATGGACTCCTCGGTGGTGGACATGATATCATGGTGTGGGACACTCCTGGAATGAATGATCAACATGGGCGAGATAAGATTTACGAACAAATGCTTTATCAGCATCTGACAAGAGAGAACACGGTATCCACGATCATTATTGTTTCGAAAGATGGTTGTCGGATCCCAAACACTCTGGTAAGTACCATGGATGTATATCGACGTGCTTTCGGCGACGCATTCACTTCAAGCGTGTGTGTGTGCATTGGTTTGAATGAGAAGAGAACACATCAAACAAAGATTTCACAGCAGTTCACTTTTTGGACGAAAAGTTTGTGTAGTATTCTTCAGATTCCGCCAGGGTCACTAGACGACAGGATATTCTTCTTCAACGCGGAAGATACTGAAGAGCAACCACAGGCGAGGAGGTTGAAGGATATGATATATAATGCAGAAGTTCGTCTTACCGGCACTGGCATTGCAATTCTGGAAGGACTTCAGAAAATGCGCTCCGCCAAGCTGAAGGATGAAGAGAAGGAGGCAATGTTTCGAGCCTCCGAAGAAATATTTGAGGCGTTGAGGACAGAGCTATGGAACGCTCCGAGGGTTAGGATCAGACACTTTCCCAACTTTCACAGGAAATCAGCCAGTGTGTCCATGGAATTGCTGCCGTTTATGGGGTCGCGACTGAGATCATACTTCCGCTACTTTGTCGGCGGTCACGAAAATCAGGAGGTGGAAAAGGTGATTCTGCTGTACGGAATGGGGGAACGAGCGGTGGAGTTACTGTCCAGGCGGTTCTTGCTCAGTCACGAGGTATACCATGGTGCGAAGATCAACCTTCTGACTAGATATGCGCGCGAGAGCAATCTGATTGTGATGAACGCTGGAAGCACCATCACGCAAGCGAGACGCGGGCAAATTCAGGTGCAGTCGTACAACATCATTCACCTGGAAGATGAGTTAGACACGCAGGTGTTTGACGAGGTGGACGAGATCCTCAAGCAGATGACAGTTGATCCAAACTTTGCGGCCACGTTTGGCTCTTTTATTTAAGTAAATGAGTTGTTCATGGTGTGGTAGTTTTGGTGCGCCATGGCGCGCGGCTCACCCTTTGACAAGTGGTGCTTGGAGAAAAGAGTGCTTTCCCGGGGAGTTCGAAAGCACGTTAGCGTTCTACCGTCGTACGACGGTACTTTGGGCGACATGCGCTCGCATATTCGTTCATGTTTGGGAAGCATTGGCGTATTACGTGTCTGCTGACTGCGGCAGAAGCGACGCGTTGCCGCCATGCGTGGTTGGATGCTAAGAGCATTGCTTGCACGCACCAATGCAAACGCTTTTTGCATTTGATTGGCTGCGAGGCTTTATTACTGTAACGCCCCTCGCCAACTCTTTGAGTTGACTCCGTTTCTCCTCGTTTGAAACGTTTGCCTTCCAGCCGACAAGAACAGCCGTCTCGCGCGTGTCGGGAAGGGTGTAAATGTGCGCATATAGCGTTCTTTGCGCTGTAACTGTGTGCGATGGTAGAAAAGGCGGCCATGACGGCGTGTATGATGTCCGCCATGGAGAGGAGTCACAGTCGCATAGTAAGGTACAAAAGCATGATCTCGGTGACAGACGTTGGTGAAAAAAGTGTAGGATTTGGTTTGATTGCCATGCTTTTCGGGGACGATATCTTTTTTTGTCTGTGGCAAGCAGCAACGAAGGTTATGTTGAAGAGCGAGAGCAGAAGCACCAAAAGGTAGAACAAGCATTGGGCCAACTGTGGATCGAGTACCAAAAGGTAGGCGTTGAATGCATGTTTTACGCACCTCATTTCGCAAACAAAACGTTGTTTACGGTTTAATTTGCGTTGATGAGTTGTCGCGCTTGCGGAAGATAAGGCGGGAGCCCTCGCTGCGTCCTTGATGCGGCCTCCCCGCCGCCTTACGGGGCGTTGCCAGTTTTCTACGAAGGTACGTTTGTTCAAGAGCGAATACACAAACCGTCGGGCCAGCCACCATCAACACACAACAGCGATGAAATTAAGTCGGTGAAAATACACAGCCACGACGAAAAAGAAACGCTGTGGCCGTCCATTTTTGGACGCAGCCCTAAGTTGAGCGTGTGCTGTATGTGCACTATAAAAGCGACGTAGAGCGCATCATCCTCGCGATTCAAAAATCCCAGACCTCCCGCAGCGAGGCCGCCAGCTCTTCCTTCCGATCGTCGTCAATCGGCACAATCATCCCCGAGCACATCATCGTCGTGGTGACCCCAGAGTGCTCCCGAAAATGAAGCTGCACACCATCGTTCTGCTGCTGGTGTGCGTGTGGCTCAGCGCCGACGCACACGTCGCCAACCGAGTGGATGAGCTTTCCTCCTCGCAGCGCACCGGCAGCAAGCCCAGGTTCCTCTTCGCGTTTTTGAGGCGAACGCCGATGCCCACGCCATTCATGGCAATCACCCCCGCGCCCGTGGACGTGATGATGATGCCTGTTTCATCGCCGATGGTGATGGTGTTGCCGGAGACGTTGCCTCCCGATCCCATGCCGCCCATGTTCGTTGCCATGCCAACGCCCACCGATGTAATGATGTTCCCTGAAGAGGACGATATGGGCCCGTCGCCGTCTCCTATGTTCGAGTTCTAAGGCACAGAGCTGTGTGTGCTCGGATCGCATGCTTCCGAGGTGTTAGGGTTTGGCCATTCTCAAATACGTGAGAGCAAGTAAAGCGTGTTTCAAGATATAGAATAAATGGAGCTCAAAGCGAGCGTTGGTACGAAGGTACCAAGGTACAGTCAGTTAGCAGAAGCAATGGCGCGCTTGAAGGTATCGTTCGCGCTCAACCGGCGCGACGTAACATTAGCAGCGCGCACGCACAGCAACGATGACACATGGAAGCGCTGTACAGCTATTACAAAATGTACAGCAAGGTAACACGTGTTTCGTTGTACACGGCCGACAGCGCTCAAAAAGTTTTTGAGCTTTTCTTTATTGCGGAGGTTATGTGCGCGACGAAGGTAATGCAAGGACGTGTTCGGCGCTATCGGCACGTCATGGTTGTGGAACAGCTTGTCGCACGGTGAGCCATAAACCCGTGGGTAAAAAGCTTGTTCTCCATCGCGCTGTGTTCGCTTCCTACCCCCCCACTCCGCCGATCCCCTCCGCGCATACCAACGGCACGTCTCCGGCTTTGCAAGCCGTGGCCGTGTACTTGTGCGCACGTCCGAACGAGGAGCTCGCAAATTCCGCGCGGTGCATACTTGAACACTCTGCCTCATGTACGAAGTGCTTATGTAACAGTACTACAGAGAAGAAAAAAAGGTTCATCGATGGTGTGTTTATGACTGCAGCCGAGTCAACGCGCTTAGCAGTTCACACTACATGTACTGTTCTCAAAAGCAAAACCAAATTAACCAAAAGACAAACATCCATCGCAAGATACTCGGTGCAGAGAGCACGAGCAGTTTGTACAAACAGATATGCTCCAGCGTTGTAGGCGATCGTGCAAACGGCTTAGTGGCTGAGCTAAGTTGGCGAATCTCCGTTCGTCGCACAGCAGCAGGCGGGAATTTGGGGAGCACCTTTTTAGATTGGGTGTGCGTTTTTCTTCACACACAGCCAATAAGCTAAAATTTTTGGGAAGCGCCGCCGTGCTACGTGTGTGATCACTTGTTGCGCGCGATTGCTGCTCGCAATCAAAAACACAAAACGTCAGGCGATCGATTGGCCCGCATAGAAAAAATGGTTATCGGCCTTTGTTAATTTATGGGTAACGCCACAATCCGCACCACTCCTGCGTCAACACTACAGCACCAAAGATATTTGTCTCCGTCAAAACTGCTGTATTCCGCTATTTATGGACCACGTAGAACACCGCGCCGCTTTCAAAGTTACGTACTGCACACGTAGATGGGCCATCACACGGCGGCGCGCGTGTCTCTGGGCCCGCTCCCCCTGCTAACCTCGGTCGCGCGCTCGTCGTTTCTAAATTTGTACTGCTGTCGTGCCAAATGCATTGCTGTGTTGCTGCCCAACCTTGCTGAGATCTATCTTGCTTAGATCTAACTTTCTCACGTCATTACGTGGTTTGCATACCGTTCGCCACGCCGCGAGGCCCGCCACCACGTCGCCACGGCGCATCGCCACAAAACGCCATCACCAACACGCAGCACGGAGCACGAGCACGAGCACGAGCACGCACACTCATCACCACGCGTGCATTGCAAAGCGCTATACAGCCAAAAACGCTCGTGCCTCAAAAACGGTGTCAAGCTCAAACACTTCCTTCCATTCCAATCGCTTCCCTGTTTTTTCTCAGCCTAAACTACACAACCTCCCCCCCCCTCGCATCGCCCGCGTACGTGGCCATATGCCGCAGCTCCACTCGCAGCAGCGTCGTCCAAAGCCGCCACGTCTCAATGCGCGATTGCACAAACTCGCCGTCGCGCACCGCTATAAAATGAGCCCAACCCATCTCGTCCGCGTTAAACTTCCTCACCCCTCCTCGCCCATCAAAGCCCGCGCTTCGATCCGCACCCACTTAATTCCGCACAACTCTCTCTTGTCGTAATCTCCCACCAATTCTGCTCGCCATGAATCGCTTCACAACATGTTTCTGTGCTGTTTTCCCCGCTGTTCTCGTGTTTGTGAGCTTGATTTCCACTGCCCGCTCGCACGGCATGATGTGCACTCCCCGTCAACGAGGCGCGTACCGATCGGTCAAATGTGGCTCCGATCTCGATTTCCCGGATAACGCCGTCACGGATCACTGCGCACATTGTCTCAACGGAGGAACTGTCTCCACCGTCAAGGCCAACCTTCCGCCCGGCGGATGGACTGTGTACGAGCCCACCATAGATTTCTTCGGCAGTGCAGATCGCGCCGGTCTTTGTGGCGATCCAAAGGGACAGATCGATCATATGGTTGGAGGCTCGTTCATGCCGTATCCCAGTGTACCCATTGTGGCCAATTGGCAGAAAGGTGCTCAGGTCGATTTTGTGGCTGAGATTGATACCAACCACAATGGCTATTTCGAGTTCTTTGTGTGTAACCTTGATGCGTGTGGAAAGCCCGATATCGATGCGAGTTGTTTCTATCACAACCACTGCGTGAAGCTTAACCGAGTGCCTCACCAGTCGTGCGAGAATCCGTCAGATGCGACGATTCATGAATGTGGACCAATTGATATCAATTATCCTGGACGTTGGTATGTGCCGTGCCGTAACACCGGTCACGTCGGTGTGCACATTGTGGGCGGAGATTCTGGTACCATGCGATATCAACTGCCCGCCGATCTGGAGTGCCAGCACTGTGTGGTGCAGTACTACTGGGCCACTGCCAACTCGTGCGCTCCACGCGGCTTCAAGGAGTACATTGTGAACTACAACTTTCCGTTCGGCACCACCTGTGACTCCGACGGCGGCGCGCGGGGAACGTACCGCGCCGACATGGCCGAGTGCGGCGGTGACTTGGTGCCCGAAGAATTCTGGACGTGCGCCGATGTGCAGATTGGATGAGAGCGCGTGCGCTGTGTGTTTTTCAGGGCCCGTTTATCGACGATATGTTGTGTACAGAGTTGTGTACAAAGAGAGATCAACAAAAAGTAGCTAATGGAGCGCTTAGAGCTTTAGTAATAAAAATAATACAATATTTGAAGAAAGCCCAGCTCAGATCGGTTTTGTGATCCAATTCACCGGCTCCGCTCGTGGCTGGATCCTCTTCCGTCCTGTTACAACTCTCCCGCATTACAGCGGCGTGTGTAATGAAGTTTAATGTAATTGCACGTGTACGTGAACAACGTCACACATGTCATGTTAACGTACAGCAAGGCGTCGGCCGACAGTGCTTACAGAAAAGCTGCAGCACGCGGCTCGTTGCGCTTTAGCAGCCCTTGACGCCGTTCACCTGCACCACCGTGGGAGGAACTCCAGCCCCGCTGGCGGTGTACTCGTATTTGCATTCGAACGAATCGGTGGGAAGGTCGCAAACTCCAGGCAGTAGCTGAACCGTCTGAATCACCGTCTTCTCTTCATCCGGGAACAGCTGGAACGGGAAGTTCGGGTTGTACGACGTGGTCATGAATTCGTCGCACGCAGCGGTGTCAGCTTCGTACGTGAGCGGCAGGCTCGATATTAATGAGTTGATCAGCTCGATCAGCTCGTCCTGGTTGGTGGTGGCAGCCACGTCTCCGCCAGTGCCTTCCGCAATGTCATCAGCTTGTCCAGGCCCGGCGGAACCAGAGCCGCATCCGTAGGCGCTCGGAGCGCGATTCAGTCCGCCTTCGAAGGTTCCAAAGTTCACGGCAACCACCGTGATACCCTTATCATTCAGCTTGTCGATGACCAACTTTCTTGTGATTTCCACTCCACCAACGCAACTGGGCTCATGCCCCGGAAAGTCTCCAAAGTACACCAAAATCTTGCGCGAGTTTTCTCTCCAGCCGATGCTGTCCTCAGTTGCTATCTTGTACAACGCCACAAGGTTGGCTTCATCGGCGTCGCCACCACCAGAAGCGGAGAGTGAATTGATTGCGGCGTACACAGTGTCGGTGTCGGCAGTGATAGGCGCAAGATTTTGGAAGCCATCATCCAACTCCGTCTCGTCCCTGAACATCCCAACTCCAAACCGTACATTGCCTGAGACCTTCTTTCGCTCATCAACCACGCTGTTAAAGTTTTCTTTGGCCTTACCGATAGCTCTGCCCATGGAGCCTGTTGCGTCGCTTAGCAAGTAAACGTCTTCAACAGACACACCAGAGCCTTCGTTCACAAACGTGAGTGAAAAGTCGTACTTCTCCCCCACAATTGGATCCACGAACTCAATCTTGTCACCGGTGTCCAGCTTGACCGGACCACACGAGAACCCTTCACCGTCCGCAGAGAGACACTTCTGAACCTTGCAACCAAGATCCTTAACGTCTTTGCAATCCTTTCTGGCGTCCTTCCTTTTCAGGAAGCATCTTCCAGGGCACGTTTCCTTCACTTCTGGAATCTTGCATGAGTATCCGAGCGCACTACCAATGCCACACGTCTGCACCTTGCATCCAAGAGCCTTCACATTCTTGCACTCCCTGCGAGCCTGCTTTCTCTTGCTTCGACACACATCCGGACATCCAGTGGGCGGTGTGGCGCAAGTCCAGCCCTTTTCACCCGCGTCCGACGTACACTTTTGCAGAGTGCAACCCAGCAACTTCAGCTTCCTGCACTGCTTCCTGGTGCTCTTCCTATCGGCGCTGCAAACGGCGGGGCACGATGCGGGAGCCGGGGTGGGGGCAACGCACGAGAAGCCTTCGGTGCCGGCATCATCGGTGCACTTCTTGACGACACAGCCCAGCGGCTTGAAATCCTTGCATGACTTCCTGGCGAGCTTCCTGGTTTCGAGACATTCGGAGGGACAGTCCTGAGCTTGGCTCACATGAATGAAGCCAATCGCGAGCAACACGGTGATGATAAGATGAAGTTTAGCCATGATCAACAATGGCTGGGAAAGCACAGTCGAAGAACAGCTCGTTGGCTGTGCTGGTGAAGGGTGTGGGAGGAGCGAGGAGACGGGGTCTTTAAAAGGGGTTTCAGGGTTTACGTTTTTTTTGTGGAAATGATGCCAACGGCCGGACATGAAATGTGCTACGAAGCGGTTGTAGGCCAAACAAAACAGTAGTGTGAAGCTGGCGGGACAAACAGATTATGCTGGTGGATCACACAAAATTGCGGGGCACAAGTATTGAGGAATGAGGTCGATTGTCGGGACTGTGGAGTGACAATGAGTGTCATTTGGTTTACAGGATTCTGCATGTGCCTCTTGCTCAAGCGAGAAGGCCCTCAACTGAAAAAACGGCGCGTCGGAGGTTGTACTACAGCACTTGACGACGTGTTGGGCGTGAGTGCTGGTTGTGCTCTTACTGCAAGCATGACGGCCGTTAGCGGGCCCTTCGCACATCTGAGAGATTGTACGAGATGCGACAACGCAACCTGACACGCGTTCTCGCTGGGATGTCTGTGCGCTCTGGACACTTCGCGCCGATGTCCAGCCATCCCACGTGTCCTACAGCATTTCTTTTTACAAAAGGTACTGAGACCCACCTTACAGTGTAACAATAATATTAATGCGCGCCGAGCTTACAGCCATTTGACATCGAGTTGACAACGTCGACTGTCACCATAACATGACGCGCACCGCATTTACCTCTCATTTTGGTTGCCGTTTCGTGCAGAGGGGCGGGGGCGCCCGCTCCCGTTGCTTCCCCTCGTGAGGTCTTGCCATCAAGCAAGGAGCTCGCTCGTGTGAGCTCCAATGAACTGATAGGTTGCTCTTAAACGCTGGTGCGTTTGAAAGCTTGATGTTACGCCACAAGCATCTCGGGGAGATTTTTTCACTCCCCGTATCATATCTCCCGCCTCTGTCATCTGTTCGAGCTCAAAGTCTACAAAGACAGATTGCTAAAAACGGCAATCTCACCCCTCTGGCCATCGGAACCGGTCGTAAGCGTCCCTCCGCAACCTGCTTCATCCGCAGCAGGCCTCTTCTTTTCAGCTGGCTCACTTGTCACTCGGTGCCTCACAGCTCTCGTTACCCTCTCATGTGCAGGGCCTCTGTTTTGTTAGTCTCCCGCCTTTGTACTACGCTGTCGGAGGTACCAAAGGACGCATCTGTAGGGCGCGTTATTGATTACGAAGCAAGCTGTTGATGATATGGAACGCGGGCGACACAGCTGTTGTCGTCCTGGTGTGAACACGAAGGCCCCGAGAACATCACCACACACCAACGCATCCAAACGTGTCCCGAAGCATGCGAACACGTCATCCACTACACGTACATCTCAAAGAAGTGAACTACGCGATCGCAATTCGAACACGCCTCCACCCAAGTTGAACAAAAAACAGCAGAAGCTCATTTACGACTGGCTGAAACCGAACATGGAGCACCTTCTTCGTACAGCGGCAAGCGATCTAGGGATAACTGATGCAAAGGACACAGCACCCAAACATTGTGTGCGGATAGTGCAGAACGTATTTGAAGATGAGGGCGTACGCCGCTTTCCGTGCTTCGCCAATGTATCGAACGCTGTGTTCAAGGAGCTGCACAAAGCTCTGAAAGAGCATCGCAAGGGAAAAATGTGTGTGAAGTACGGCTATGTTGGGCGCATCGCAATGAAGTTTGATCCAAGCCAAATGGCCAAGACGCCCGACAGTGAAGCTGCGGAGAACATAGGATCCGCTAATTCTGGGCGACTTGTCAAAGATCCCTCAATTAGGGACCACATTGGCAAGGTTCGCGCGGAATTGCCCGGGGGTGGAAGAGAATACTGGAAAGTCATATCTCATGCCAGCAAGTTGGACCTAGATAGAGAACGAAACTCTGCAAAAGGAACCGACCTGAGGAATTACATCAAGGAGCAACTTGCAAAGATCCCAGGGATGAAGAACGAGTCGTTCTGGTTTTTCGATTGGCCTAGTTGTCTTGATTTAAATTCAGGTGACAAAGACTGTCATCGTGGTGAAAATTACAACACGGTCAAAGAGAATGTTGTGCAGAAATTTCATCAGAATGATGCCCAGCTCTTTGCGAAGTGGAGCTTGTCACACTCCATTGCGACTAGCTTGGGGTTTCACCCCCATTCGTCTGTAATAAGCCCGACAGACAAATGCCGTGCGTTCTGGAAGTCTCGGTTTCTTTTCGCCGGCAAGCGGACAGAGCATGACGGTGTAAAAAAGTTTAAGGGAGTTGCGTTGGACACGGTTCTAGCGAGAGTTTGGAACGCAGATATGACGCTTAAATCACATTGGGTGTGCGAGCTATCAGCAGTAACAAAGAAGCGATGGAATCGCTATGTCGCGCCACACGATCACTCACTTGCAGCGTTTGATGAACGAAGCCGGTTCAAGCCACGCGAGCCTATTCATCTTGACTGCAGCGTTTGTTATGACGTTCTCAGGGAAGAGGGCCCAGTATTACTTAAACCGTTGTAGAGAATTGGCGGAGATATGTTCACAAGAAAGGTTGCAGAGCAAGAAGTGCCATGCATAAATTATGAAAAGTGCATAATGTCATCTTGATATCAGTGTCAAGCAAGCATGCTTTCAATCCACCTTGTTTACGTTAGATACTTATAGCCAGGTAGAAAGGCAAAACCTGAGCATGTTGTCCAGCTCGGAGATAAAGATATAACACCAAAAGCTGTACAAGGGATAACTACCACTGTAGCAAGACATCTCGAACCACAGTGCGCACACTCGCACTAACACTGTGGACATCATAAGAGCGTCAATTCTTATAACGTCAAACATTCAAAGTATCAGGTTCCGGAGCACCTTCTATGCCCCAAATCATTTGTTTCAGGTTCGTTGCAATTTCGACCACTGATATGACGATGACAACATCTGCCAATTTCTTGAGAGTCCGAAGAGTTTCGAGATCCACTCTGTTCCACAACCTTGTAACAGCAACGACTGTACATATCAGGAGCGGTAGAAGTGAAATATGCTTGGCAAAGAGCAGAACTTGCTGCAAAACTTTAGCCTCCTCATTTTGAATGACGCTTTCCTTGTGTGTCCCAACTATGGCATTGCGAACATTAAGCGGAACTTTGTTGATGTACGAAGAAACATCTTTCTGCAAATCGATGTGGCTGTCGCTCTCCCCATTCCTCATTTCGCTTTGTTGATCGGAAAAGCTACTGCTGTTTTGTGCAGTCGACGCCCTGCCTCCCAGGCTGCGTATCAAACCTTGTCTGATAAAATCTTCATCACTTTCTGAAGCTTTCTGTTCAACAACAGCAGTTTTCTCAAGGAGAAAGAGGAGAAGCCATTGAACCCTTGCCTTCTGTCTCTCTCTCTCAGAAATCGCCAGAGGAAAATGTTCATATTCTGGCCTGAGAATGCTCTTGAAGATTTTGACGATATTAAGAGAGAACCGGAATCCATCTCTGCCATCTCTCGACGGACCATCCACCTCGGTATTTTCATTGGTGTCGAAACGATTCTGGCCTTCTGAAGCAGTTCTGAGGTACTTCTTAATATACTTCTTTTTCCTCTCGGGAGGCTTTGGGATAATTCCCCAGCGATGAGCAGCATCACAGAGCTTCTTTCTAAATAAGAAGCAAAGTACGCCCAAGAAAATCGTGAAAAAAAGAGCCCAAGCTGTACAAAAGACCATCACCCCGACGCTGAGGAATACTTCATCACTTGCAGAAGCAATGCCTTCCTCTGTGGATAAAGAGGAAGACGTTCTCATCCACCACCTTTGTCGCCATCCTACGAGTACGAGTGAAAGTCCTGCTGAAATTGAGAGACCGATTATCGTGCTTATGCGAGTAAGATAATTCCCATGTTGATCAACATCAGAAAACGGGATCCATTTCACGCGTGAACGATGTGCTAGGTATATCGCATAGACCACTTCGCACAAAATCTCGACAAAGCCATACACAACCAAACAATAAGGCAACCAAGAGAGCCATTGAAGACGGACTTTGAAAGCAGATCGAAGTTCAAAGAAAGAGAAAGCCTCTGCAAAAACCGCAACCGCAAGCTCCAGAATTTCAAGAACAAGATATATTTTAATCTTGCAACGAGATGCTCGACAGGGTTCAGCAGATTCCATCATGAGCGTGGCTTGCATGCCCGCGAAAAGGATGGCGGTGAAGGCAAGAATGGACTCCCAACTCAAACCAGGCTCATCGAACGTTTGGAATGATTCGCGAGTCACAGCACATGGCAAGCTGGAACTCAATGCGGGAAGAACGGGCATGATGAGAAGGTGAGTGTTCACACAAGTACGACGATGCGGAACAGAGGAGCAGTTTTCGAATGCAAAGGATGTATTCGATGTTGCCAGAAGAAATGAAGACTGGGTGGAGGCAGGTTTGTACTTCAGAGGAGCTTCCCCACTGGTATATATATGCTTTTGCAGTGTTGACTCAGCTCTGCAGTAATGGGTATATGCCGGCGAGTATCATTGAGATGAAGGTCGATACAGCTGTATTGCTTACGGAACTTGTTGACTTTGGGAGTAGAGGGATAGGGAATACTGCCGTCGGCTCCATCTCAATGATTGAGATGGCCAACTACTTACGTGTACAATCTCAAGTCACACAAAAATCAGACTGAGCTTGTGGAACACAACTGCAACCAATTATCTAGCTGTACAGAAATTTTTTGATCTGAACCTTTTTATTTGCCAGTCTCGTGAGGTTCGAAAGCAGAATATCAGTTTGACCGATACACGATTGTCACCAAGTGGCCACCAGGTGGGTACTATAGAGAGAAAGAGAGAGAGCGAGAGAGCGAGCAAGCTTCAGTTTCTGGCTGTTCGTATTCTCTGCCTAGGTAGAGCAAAAGATTATTACCCGCGGAGCCAATGCGTGTGAATTATGATTGCACTGACTCCCAAGATGCTCCATGCTGCATGGCACAGGCTACGGTTGTGAGCACAAAGGAAACTTGGCAGAGAATTGGCGCGCGATTGGCGCAGTCGTCGCTTGCTTGCGGTGCTTTTTGAACGCGTGTAAATCTTCTGCAGAAGCCCGCTTGATGAGACAAATCAGTTCTGAATTGCTTATACGTGCAACGGTACCGAACTTCAAACGTGTGCGCACGGAAGCACTGCTTTGTGAGATAAGCCGGAGGACCAGTTGGCACTGCCAACTGTGATTGAAAGCACTCCATTTCGGGTTCGTTTGATAATGGTGCAGTATCAAACGCGAGCATGTCGCGAGACTAGAGCTACCCGCATTCCAACCACGTATAGTACAAGCAGATTTCAACTACACACTCTAGCCTCGACATCATCGGCATCGAACCATCGAAAAGCGGGGCCACCAAATGTGTGCCCATAACGTGTGGACGTGGCAGGGTGTAGGCACAATGGGTGCTAACTCATGTCCACCGTTTCATTTGTCTTGAGAGAACGTGTTTCAAACCGTTGCTTTCTTTGTTCGGTGCGTTCTCTCCGTCGCGATGATATCCTTGCGATAATTTGTGCATCGTCATTCACGGACTCTCTACGTGAACACTAAGTTTTGGGCAAGCTTGTCGTGTCCGTATCACTCCGTTTTTCCAGTGTTATCGCCAATGAACGTTCCACAACTCTCGCGAGTTCAACGAGCGCGCACAACCTCTCGGCCTAACCAGGTAACGTTAATTCGCAATGTCTTACAATGCTCTACCTCTACAGCGCACAGTGTGTATTTCCTAAGCCTCCAGCTGGCGTCACAATTCTTGCGTATTTAAGTTAAAACTTTAGAATTAAGAGTCAATGCATCTCCCATTAACACTGTCATTTTATTCTGACTGTGTCAATACTCAAAACTTTTGGCTTAACGCACAGACTCAAAAACGAACAAAAAGACTCAGTCTTTGCCCAAAATTAAAATAGCCGCACAAAGCAGAGTGTTAAGAGTCAAAGATTCTTGAAACTCTGTTTTATAAAAACATTTTAACTGTAAAAATGCCTCGTATTACTCCGAACAGCACTTTAATGCTTTAAAACTCCTTGCCGACACCGCTTTCTGCGTCAATCAAATCTTTGAGACTATTAGCAAAGATATACACGTTCGCATCAAACAACGAAAGTAATTCGAACTTAGAGCTGCAAAAACAAGGCGTAGTTTTTACATTAAACATTCGTTCTGCACCAACGTATAGACAAGTACAGGTCAACACTGTAATTAGTGTGACCCACACTGTTTCCAGGACCTCAAATTTTGACGGGTCACATAAAATAGTGTGGCCCAACTGTTTTAGCTGACCCCCTTTAAAGAGCTTAAAACTTCAATGTACGTGCTCTGCGCGCTTTAATGTCCCAAGAAACGTACTATAGATGGATTAGAATATAATTGTTTTAAGGATTACAAAGATTCAAAATTATTATGGGCCACACTAATTTTTTACCAACATTAATTTGAAACCCACAGTAGTTACAGTGTTCACCTGTACTTCTTATTCACATTATACTCATATTTTAAATATTTAATTTAAAAAGTCGTTACAAAAAAATGCAAAGGAAGCAAAAACTTCTTAGAACTAAACCGAAAAGACAATATTTTAACTTCGCAAATTGAGGACAAGAATATTAATGAGCATGTAATTAATTTTAAAATAACCAATAATGTTTACAGCTAATTAATAAACAGAAAATTAGATGCATAACATTTTTTCGATAAACTGCAAAATTTCCAAACACTCTTGCGAAATATAAGTACATATATATTCAAGTTCTTTTTTCTAAATTGTTTTGAGTGATACATTTTTAATTACTACTATAACGCCGTATTGCTGCCAGAAGTATGAAATAAATGAAAAATTAAATGTGTCTGATTCTTATTTGCTTATTTGCTTATTTTGGACACCAAAGAATCGAACAGAACGAACTTCTCGTGAAGGTTAAGACAGGAAAAAGTATATACGTATATACCCAGAAATGGAAACAACAATGGAGTGTCTTCTTTTCTAAGAAAGTATATAAAAAAAGGTTCTTTAAGGATTTAAAACTGCGTTCGTTTTATAGTGCAACCAAAGTATCTTGAGCTAGAGCTTGGAAGCATTGGCCATGAAAAACATTATGTGACGAAAACGTTGTTTCGGCACCCAAAAGGTGTTTCAATTGACCCATCAAGGCTTCATCGAGCTCTGATTGGGCGTTTATTACAACCAAACAAAAAAATACTTTGATCTGGAGTAATGCACTTGTGGTCAGTATATCCATTATCTGCAGTATCAAATCTTTGCCGTTAAGAGCATGTCTCATTCCAGATTAAAAACTCTTCTTATCCGGATAATCCCTGCACGGAAATGGACCGCTCACCCAGATAATGATATCCTCAAAAATGCTTCAACCAACTTCGCATCTCAATCCCTCGCTTTTGAATTTGTGAATATTATATATAGATCTAAATGGTCTTGTCTCGTAGATTGGACCTAGCGCAGACCGGGCATGGTTTTAGTTGGGAGGTGTGGCGCGCTAAAGAGCTCCTGCTTCAGGACACTGGCCGGCACAACGCGAGCTGCGTCTCGAGGTGCCAAGGCAGCATGGATCTCGTCAGAGTTCATGCTTTCTAAGTGCATACGTTTTCGGAATAGCACTCTATCGAACACAAAGAGCGATTCCAAACGATAGAGCGAGATAGCGCATGAAGAAAGCAGTGAATAATCTAAACGAAAGAATTACTTCTTTAAAAAACGCAAGCACAATAGAGTGTTGTAGAAGCATCTGGAAGCTTCTTAGAAGCAACTAGAAAATCTCGTCGTCTAGAGAATTCTAGAACTTTCCATAAAAGAATTTTCTACAAGTGTGTTATGTCTAATTGCAGAAACACACTGGAGGTCTAGAACACTATAGAACTTTATTCGGACAGTATAAAAGCATGAGCAAAGACACAGGGTGGACGGATGATAGAAGTCAAGCCGAGAGTGAGTGATTACAATCACTTAGTTTTTTATCCTGAGCGTTCACAACTTCCATAATCTACATTGGGTTATGGGCCCAGCCAACGTAGAAACCTACGTCAACGCTTAGAATTCGGCTGCACATCGATAAACCCGAACAAGGAAGAAATTCGAAGTCGTACACTTTTGTCGAAATAATAAAGTACGGAATTCAAGAAATTCAGAATCGTGCAAACCCGTGCAGAACCGTCACAAACCGTGAGCACCCATTATTTCAGAATTGATCAAAACTGACGTACACCGTGCAAAATCATTCAGAAGTGATCAAAACCGACAGAACCTGTGCATATAAGATTTGACAGAACCATTCAATTCTGTTAACTATCGTTGTCGCGAGTAGAAATCGTTCAAAATCGTCACGCGTTGTGCTGCGACTACCGGTAAACGTTTTATTAACAACGCAAGATGGATTCGGAAGACAAGAACACGTTCAAAATTGAGAAACTGAACGGCGAAAACTATTTTTCTTGGAAGTTTTGAATGATAAACTATCTCAAAAAGAAGAATTGCAGGAAAGCCGTCAGTTGACAGGAAAACAACTGAACCGCAAACGAGAAAGCGCACTGGATATTTGTTTGTCTGTTAATGATAACCAAATTGTGTTTTTTGAGCTGCAGAATCGGGCACGAAGGCCTAGGACAAACTAGCAGAGGTATACGAGAACAAATGTATGGCTAACAAGATAGATACAGAAGAGCTTTTCGTTCCTAAAAAGCTCAGGGATGGTGAGTCAGCTAAGGAGCACATTGAAGAGCTTAAAAGGCTTAAAACCAAACTGAAACAGCTTGGTGTACAGAAGTCAGAGGAGGAATGTATAATGCGATTACTGAGGAGTCTACCATAATCGAATGAAATTTTGTGGTAACTCTCGAAAGCCTTGCAGAAAAATTAAGTGTCGAGGAAATACATGCATGAACTTTGCAAGAGAAATCCAGAAAAAATTCAAATACTGACGGGGAAGTATCAGGAAAACTACTAGACCCAGGGAGAACTTTCTGTCATGAGCTGGTGAATAAGATATCCATATCTCGGGATATTTTCTTAGATTACCAATATGTCTTCAATTGCAATTTCCCGTCAAATTTTTTGGCTTGCCATCTCTCAATAGAAATGCCATACGTCTTCTTTTTCATGGATCCAAAAAGCTTTTCTGTGGGATTCCTCTTGTAGTTGGAACGAGTTTGTAATGACAGACGCACTTCCGTTTTTCCGCCTTGGACAAAGTACCACAAAGCCCAAACGAATAGCATTTTCTTCACGCAAAGTGTGAGCGTTAAAGCTGTCGACCAAGTCTTTGACCGGCGCAGCCGCAAAGTGCTCTTTTGTACTCAGTAAACTTGTTCTACTTCAGTTCTACTATGCACTTTGTAGTCCTAGTCATAGATAATGCGCTAACTACGCGATAGAAATAGTGTGCCGACGACAACCGGGACGTCCAGCACAACTGCACCGCTGTGCGACGTTTAGAACGTGCTTATGGCAGATCTGACGCATTTGCACTGGTGTATTTCAAATTGGCACACGCAGATGGACAATAAATAAATTAATTCCATCATTCCACCTTCTCGCCTTACATTCCTTATTTACTCCAACACCTTCCCTCGAGAAGAACATGGAATGACTCCAAGTTGTTGGCGCTGCCTTTAAAGGCCGGTGCTGGCAAGATCTTGGTAAATGAGTCAGCCAAGTTGGTCTCCGACGGGGTATACTCCACCGTAACCACTTAATTTTGAACCTTCTTCTTGACATAACTGTAGCGTATTTCAATATGCTTGCATTTCTTATTCCTTGAACTTCGTTCGTCAAACGGATGCTTCCCAGATTGTCCTGAAGTACCGTAGTAGGCAGAAGCACAGACTCGCCAATATCATCAAGAAATTGTTGCACCTATACAGTATTCCGAATGCATTCAGAGAGAGCAAAGGATTCTGCCTCACAAGCAAAGAGAGAGAAACTGAGGCTTGAATCTTGGATACCCAGAATACAGTTGTCTGACCCAGCTTGATCATCAAACCACTCCGAGATCTTCGGCCATCCTTGTCTCTACCCCAGTCAGCGTCAGACAATGACTGTAGCTCGCGCTTCTGACTCTTTGGCAGCGACAAAATAAAATCTGCAGAACCTTTCAGATAACGAAGGACATGCTTCATGGCTTTCCAGTGCGCCGGTCGAGGGCACGAAGCATATTTTCCTAACATCGAAAGAGCTGTTGCAATGTCCGGCCGAGTTCTAGCAGATAGGAAAAGAAGCTCGCCAACCGTTTCCCGGTAAGGGGTGTTCTTCATAGCTAGCTCTTCTTCATGGCTTGGGACCTGTAATGGTTCATACAGCTGATGAGACGTTGGTAGAATGGTAAGTGCTGGTTTGCAGTTTCTCATGCCTGTTTCGTCCAGCATTTTCTGTACGAGAGAGCGCTGTCAAAGCATGACTTGGTGAGTAGACTCATAGACTTCTACTCCCAGAAACAGCCGACTCCGACCGAGATCTATCACTTCATACTTCCCCTGCAGTTTTCGCCTTCACCTTATACACTTCCTGGGTGTCTCCCATGATAAAGATATCATTAACCTATGCCAAGAGAATACAGTTGCTTCAGCACTCCTCTTGATAAAAACACAATCACTGCTCGCAAATGGTTTGAGCCCGATACGTTTCAGAACTGTTGACAACGTGTAGCACCAAAGTTTCGGTGCCTCGCGCAGACCATACAATGACTTATGCAACTCCGCCACTTGGCCACTGGCAGGGGATATACCTTCAATTTTAGGAATTCGGATAAGCCTTTTGAAATCTGGAGGTAGTTTTGCATTCAAAATTGCGCCCTGGGCATCAATATGCTGGCGGTCCCATCCATTCGACGTGCAAACTCCCAACGAAATTCGGAATGCCTCGAAACCTAGAGACTGGAGCGTTTCAGTTCTTCGTCTCCACTGTATTGAGATCTTTAAATTCTCCACGAGCCACCAGGCGACCCTTGAAGCGTTGAGGGAGTCCCTTTTCATCTTTTTTGAGGCGCAATATTATTCCAGTCGGAAGCGAAAATTTAGGAGTTTTCGCCTTTAAGTTAGTGTACGTTTCTGCTTCCCCAATGGTCTTGAACTCTTCGTCAATTGCCTCCTTCCAAAAGTTCCATTCCGGAGAGCCTCGAGCTTCTGCGAGTGTGGGCTCGTCGGAGGTGTGAATTTGTCGTTGAATAGCTGCAGTAGCCCTAGATCTCAGGTTGTACCCGTGATTTGGTTGCTCATGATCGTTAAGATTCTGTTCCAGCTCATCCGCGTAATGGTTTCCATCAAAAGTAGAAGGCTGGTCCGGATAGTGCGTCAGACTGCTTAGTGCATCGTCGAATCCATCCTCATCGTTATCATCGCCTGAAGTTGAGTCATTAGACTCCTCGCTGCTTCCCGAGACAGTACCAGAGTTCTCAGTGTCCGTAGTAGAGAGTTCGCCGTCAGAAGAAGTAGGTGCTAGAGTTGCCGAGAGAGATGTGTCTACAGTATCTGATGAGGTAATTCGTGGTATGCCTGGAAATTTGGATTCATAGAAGCAAACATGCTTGGAGCCTACTATACCCGAGTTGGTCAGCACGACGTACATTCCAGCTTCAGTACGTCCGAGATTTATTCCGTTCACTATTCTTGGTTCCATCTTTTCCAATTCTTCTTTGGAGGGTGAACTATCGCGCGAAAGCCAAAAGACCTCATTTGTTTGAGGTACGGAGTTGTCTTGCCAAGCAGAGCTTGGTATGGTGAAAGTTGAGTTTTGCTTTGTGGAACTGTGTTTCTCGAATCTACAACGTGTCTGAGAGCATAGGCCCAGAACTGTAGTGGAAGGTTTGCTTCTGCGAGGCAGGCGCGAACCAATGACAGAATAACACCCTGAGTCCTTTCTACCAATCCGTTTGACGCCGGTGTATACGAAGTTGATGAGTGTAGTGAAACTCGCAATTTCAATAGACTTTGTTTGGCCCTTAAGAATTCCTTTCTTCCATCTGTGTATAGTGAGACAACCTTATGTCTGGACTGTCTCTCAAACCAGTTCATGAAATTCTGAACTTCCTTGGATGCCTCACCATTTTTCTTGATCTGTTGAGCCAACGCATATCCCGTGAATTCGTCAACTACAGTGCAAAAATGTTGCTGACGATCTCGCGAGATGGGTTTGATTTTCCCCCACCACATCTGAGTGTAGGGCTCCAGGCTGTTTTGCTTTTGTGAGGCTCCCCCTATAGGACTTTCGATATTTGGATTTGGAATAGGGGTCACAATCTGGTGGAGTACTGTTCACTACTGGCAGTGCTCCGTTCTTTACCGTCATTCTGATCGTCTCCCGACTCCCCGCATGCCTTAGGCGAGGTTGCCAGAGGTTTTCAATTCCATTTCCAGCTTCTCCCAATTCCAATTGCTTCACGCTTTCCAGATCAACTACCTCTTCATCTTCATCTTCCAATTCATCACGATCTGCATCAGACCCTAACAAGGTCGATTCTTCATCCTCAGTCAACTCCGTGTCCGAACTCTCTTCGTTTTGCTTCAGTGCTGCTGCCATCATAGCCTTATTTTGAAGGACTTGGGTAGTACTGTTTGTTTTACCAACATAATATAAACCATCTTTGTCCCTTGGAGCAATACTTATGGGTTGAAAATCGTCGCGTACATCGAAGATTGCAGCGTGAGTCTTCAAGAAGAACACAACCATGTGCTTTTCTGTAAGTGCAGGGACTGAAAGAACATCCATTGCCAAATCAGAGGAACACAATGTGTTGCTGAGATGTACTTCTGTATTGGAGCCGTTGACTGTCCACTGTACCCGCTTAATCCCTTTCAGTTCAGCATTGAGAAGAGAATTGTCTCCTAGAACTTTTGGGATGGTACACTTTTCAGGTTTAGTCAGTGACTCCCGCTTGGGAGTCATATGACTAGACGTTCCCGAATCCAACATCATCATACATTGTGCAGGGAAGTCAGACGTGGTCCTTGCTGGTGCTGCTCGAACAGGTGCAGGTTTGATAGAATTTTCCTTGTTATTTCCCTTCCGAAAATTATTGCCAGACCGCCACGTTCTTGAGTCCTGAAGTTGGGCAGCACTGTCTTGGTTGATGTGCAGTTTGTTGTTCGGATTCCTCGGATTTAATCTGCAGTTATCGGTCGAGTGGCCCGACTTGTCGCAGATATGACAGTACGAAGACATGGGCAGCGCCCTTTCGACCCGTTTATGCTTCGACTTCAGAGACTGCTGCTCTTCAAGAAGCCTCGCGGACACTGTCTCCCATGTCGCCGATTTTTCAAAGAGTGTTTTCAGAGCGGCAGTGATGGGTATCAGCTCTGGTGCGTCAATAGATGCAATCAATATGGCGATTAAGAACTCATTTGGTAAGCTAGTATTCGTTGAATCAAGCTTTTCCATAATCCCTTTCATGCAATCAATGTGTCTTCCAATATCATGTCTGACTATAGAGTATCGCATCGAGATTAACTCGGTCATCTTAGCGATTCGAGATGCTGCAGTCTTCGAATCATAGCGCTCTCCTAACTTTCTGTAGCATTCGATATGGGTTATGCACCTCATTGCGTACAACACGAATGGCTTCGTTGGAAAGGCCCGTAACCATGAATGCGCTAGCTTTCATCTGGTTCGACACGAATTTATTCTTTTCGTCGTCTTCTGTGACGGGACAGACTTCATGTTCGAGAGTTTCGCTAAGTTCCTTAGCGTTACAAAGTGCCTCAATCCTTATTTTCCAGATGGCGTATTCATGTCCGTCCTTCAACGGCTCTATACACGGTCTATCTGACTCTGTCATGGCGGCGGTTTTGGGGCAGACAGACGCTTGACAGGCGTATACCCTGGTCGAACAGCTGCTAAGTTGAAAGCGGAAAGAAGCAGAGCGATTTTCTTTCTGAGTCAGAGCGCGTTGGTGGGCCTGTAACTCATAACCTTTCACGCAAAGAGTGAGCATTGAAGCTCTCGACCAAGTCTTTGACTGGCGCGCCCTCAAGGTGCTCTTTTATATTCAGCAAACTTGTTCTACTTCAGTTCTACTATGCACTTTGTAGTCCTAGTCATAGATAACGCACTAACTACGCAATAGAAAAAGTGTGCCGACGACAACCGGGACGTCCAGCACAACTGCACCGCTGTGCGACGTTCAGAACGTGCTTATGGCCTATCCGATGCATTTGCATTGCTGTCCGTAGTTTATTCCAAATGGCACACGCAGATGGACAATAAATAAATTGATTCCATCAATCCACCTTCTCGCCTTACATTCCTTATCTACTCCAATAATTTCCCTATAAATTCCACTTCTGCCGCAGAAGAGCACACAAAATTTCGGAATGCAGGAAGAAGAAGAAAGATGAACAGAACTCAAGAGCATCCGCAAATCAGAACACAAGCACAGGAAAATTTTTGATGGCTCGTAACGAACTTCCGATGCTCTCGGGAAGATGGTATATTGATTCGGGTGCGTCATTTTACATGACGAAAGAACCAAACTGGTTCATGAAGGATACAGTTGAAGAAAGTTCTTCCGTGAAGAATCGTCTTGGAGATGGGACCACAATATGCTTTAAGAAGAAAGGAAATATTAAGATGGAATTCTTAAAGTATTGCAAAGAGAACACACTTTCTATTCGAGATATTCTGTATGTCCCGAATATTACGACCAATATTTTATCGGTGGGTCTAATTGATGAAAGAGGACATAGAATCAAATTGCAGAAAGGACAGTGCATAAGTTTTTCGAGTCATGACAACCAAAAACTTGTAGAAGTCGGAAGCAAAACTGCACATATTCATTTGAAGGTCTGAAAATATAACAGAAAAAGTGTTCAGCGTATTCAGCAGCTTTCACGGACCAAGAACTTTGGCATGCTGCTGTGAGCACGTCGCAAAATCTGCTTTATTACAGATAATGCCTAAGGAAACTGCTCCGGGACTTCCAGAATTACTGGAGCAGAAATATATCAGCACATGCCGAGGTTTCGCTTTAGGAAAAATGGTTTCCAGTTGGTTTCCTGCTGGAAAATTTCAGTCGAAATTGGAACTTCTCCACACCGAACTATGTAGCCCTATGAGTGTGAAATCGAGAGGTGGAAAATTGTATTTCAAGAAGTTTACTGATGACTACACCGGGAAATGTTTTGTATATTTCCTAAGGACAAAGGATGAGGCCCTGGAGAAAATCAAAGAGTCCTTGCAACTGGTGGAAATCAAACGGGTCTATCTGTGTAGAGAATTCGAAGCGACCGGAGTGGCGAATATATTTCTAAGGACATTTGAAAACATTTCAAACAAAAAGGAATTATTCACGAACCGACTGGAGCCTATCAGCCTTAACAGAATGAAGTTGCGAAAAGGATAAACCAAACGCTATGTGAGAAAGCTCCGTGCATGCTTTATTATCATGACCTTACTAGCCAGTTTTGGGCTGAAGAAATACAGACTGCCAAATGTGCTAAGAAATTTAATGCCTACCAAAATTTTGCAAGATCAGAGCCGGCATGAGAAATGGTCAGGACAAAAACCAGATGTGACACATCTCCGTGCTTTTGGGTGCGAAGCATGCATTTTTATTACGAAGAAAAACAAAAAGAAGCTTGATCCAAAGCCAAGGCTCTGCACTCTTATTGGTTAAAATACCGCTTTTATGAATGATTCTACCAAGACACCAGATGTTTCTTCCACAGAAATATTTCTCGAAGCTCCAAGAAATGGTTCCATTGAACTAGAAGCAGAAACGACTTGTACAAATACCGCAGAAAATTCTGTGATCCTTACAGAAATATAGAGTCTAACGGAACACCCCGGGAACATCCTAGCAACAACCAAAATATTCCGCAAGGGCCTAGTGTCTATCCGCCCAACCTTTTGGCCTCATATGAGGCCGCGTTGGCCTCATACGAGGCCAAAATGTCGCTCCCAAAAAATATGGAAAAATTAGCCGCCTTGGCCTAAATTCAAAAATTCACTCAAATAAAGAGCTCCCTAGCTCATCTTCTTCTATCTATACTCTGTTTCCCGTCTACATCACCAGCCAAAAGTGCAGTAGCACGGATGTGTGAGTTCAAGCCTCGCTGAGATTACTTCAAAATCTCAAAAAACTCCTTCGGAAGCTGAACAACAGACAGAACAAGGTCACATATGTTAAAGGGGTTGTTTTGTTACGGAATAAAAGTGCATTCAGCAAGTCAACTGACGTTAATAGAAATAGTAGGGGGCTATAGGTACTTGAACTTTTGCTTTGTTTACGTATAAAAACCTTCATATAAAAGCTCTCAGCAAAGGTTGACATACCATATAACCTTTTGTTTACCGATCCATGTCAACAACAGAGTGAAAGTCACGCAAATGGTTTAAAAAGTAAACCCTCCCCGTCGAACTGTGACAAATATATACCTGTTCCTTCTTATTCTGCAAACATTTGGAGCATATAAACTTTGACTTGAAGGTAGATTTGCAAACTTTGCATCGACCCTGATATGTGGCAGCAGTAAGAGTTCCGTCCTTTTTCATTCTCTTCCTATTTGTTTGCATCAAATGTATACCGGTTCCAGCTCGTTTAAGGTCGGCATTTTCCTTGTCCGAATCTTCGCAAACACGAGTAA
>JASCIV010000586.1:0-16131 GCA_030374735.1 Gracilaria caudata
TTTCTCCAACTAGTACTTTTGCCGCGCATGCACTGCATTGTTGTGGAAGACTTATTTTTTTGCATAGGTTTTACTATTTTACGTTGGAGGTCTAATTGTTGGACTTTCCGACGAAAAAAGGACACAGGAAAAACGGTGAGGTACATATTGCTATCCACAAACCCCTCATGTTCCTCAAAATATCTCGCAATATCTCATCAAGCATATCAGAGGGCCTCGCTGGCACAGCAATGCCTCGGTCACCTCAATTTTGTCCTTTGAAAGCATACCATAAAAAGGATGTCCTTGTTCTCGTAATCTAATCTCACTTATCAATACCTATATCAGTTGAAACAACCGTCCTCACGCAATTCTGGAACTATTTTGCCTTCTTGAGGCTTACGTCAATTAGCGAATGGGAATATGACGCGAGAGCAAGCATATCCCGAAATATCTTGTATCAAACGCCCACCTAACTCATCTCCGCGTGACGCAAATTTTGCTCCACCAATTACCGAATTTTCTCTGAGTTCTTTGCCGTCAAACGTATTGCTCAGAATTATCTGGTACTTAAACCCGTTGAAGGTGAAACCGGACCATGAAAAATGGCGAACGAACTCTCGAAAATCCAGCAGATTCAACCTTCATAGCCATTTCACGATGGATATCATTAACAGAGGCGAAGCTGCCGCTCTTCTTTGGTCATACGCGCTCCCGCATCAAAAGACGTTTGTGGGGTTTTCCGATAGTCATTCACTTCAGTGCATGATGCGGTGTTCTCTTATTCTACTACAAGATTCGAGAATAAATGCTTTTCGAATCCCAAGGGAAACATGTGAGCACTTGCATCATGGTTCCGCTCTAGCTCCATCGGACAGCTGTCTAAACTGCAGCTGCTTCAACGAGGAATTGTGTGAGATTGCAACATACTCACGATTGAGTTGTCCAATTAGAAGGCTTTCCCTCGGGAATCTTGAAGTCTTCAGTCCAGAACAAATTTCGTCGGTCATAATACCCTTCATTCGCTCAATCAGGGCCACTGTTGAACAAATATCATTGAATTATCCTTCAAAAGCAACCTGTCATGTCTTCGCCGGTGCAGCGATTGGATTTCCTCGTCTTCAATCGCTGTCAGTACACTGTGAGGATCTCCGATACACATTGTACGAAGATGGTTTCCGGATATTTTTGGAGTCCATCCTGTGCTCCCGAGAGGCAAGCCCAATGACCTCTAAACTTTCTCTCATATTTTCTGGACAGGTTCCAGCGTCTGAAGCGTTTTTTGGTGTCCCAGAAACATTCAAAGAGCTCACTTTAATCTGCAACTCGCTGGACCCATACGTTCTCAGCACATTTTTGCATCTTGAACAAATTGAATGGACAAGTCAACCATTCAACTTTTCGGATCTCATATATCTGAAGCCTAGAGTGGGAAGCAAGTTGCGTTCTCTTTCTTTTCAAGATATTGAGCCTCTCTTTCCCAAAGAAATCTCGTTGCCTCGGTATAAGCACCTCTTCCACCTCATCAAACGATTGCATGTGAAGAATGAGATACCGCTGACACGAGCAGGAGTTGATTTTCTGTCGCGTGTGGCCCCTTCTTTAGAAGTGCTTCAGGTTTCAATACCGACGAGTTTGGTTCCTCTATTGTCAACATATATTGAAGAGTTGAAGCACTTGAAGGTGCTCGATCTGGATATACTTGCATCGGATTTACCCGAAGTGCGTGATGGCTTTCTCAAGCACCTTTATGAGACGTGCAATAACATTTGGCATGGCCTTCTGGGCTGCCCATCTTCTTTGGAGCACTTGAGAATACCAAAGGGATGTATTGGACGACAGATGTTCTTTGAAGTCTTGAAAAAATTCAAAATGTCTCTACAAGCTTTTCAAGTACCATTGTTGGATGACGGCTTAGAACATGAAGGCATTTTCTTCGAAGCATGCTGGAAAGACATAAAGGATGCACTGGGACGGGTGCCAATTGTTTGTCCGCGGTTGAAGCAACTGTGCGTTCTGAAGCTGAGTGGTTTGGAAGGCATTAGAGAGGGAGCTGGGGAAGAGGAGGGTAATGAGTGTGATAAGGAAATGTTCCGAAATCTGGATCAACTAGATGTCGCACTCACAGGATTTGACAAGGACTCATTTTTTTATGGCCTGAAAGCCTTTCAAACGCCCTCTTCGGTACTTCGTCGAGACAACTTTTGAGTTTACATGTGTAACCCCATACAGCTTTGGCAGAGCTCGACAACGCCCAACGCACATGGTGCGGAGTCCTCACCATGTGCGTTGTCATTGCTCGGCCTTCGAAGCACCTGTAAAACATGCAGAGTCCGCCCCATGTGCGTTGTCATTGCTGGGCCTTCGATGCACCTGTAAAACATGCGTTGTCTCGCACACGTTGAGCTCCCGGAATTCGTGTTTTTAATTCAGGGACGTTTCTTTTTGTGTCACTCACAAATAAAAAAGCATGTATGACAGAACATCTCGTCGAATTACAACAAAAATGTCCGATAATCTCATGGACAAAAATACCTTTCCATAGAAACCCAGCGAGAGGAACTGCGCCATATGCGCAACGTCCAGCATTTCAGGCAGCCACGCTGCATGCCATGCTACACGGGTAAACCGAGCACAGCTTTGCTGGCGTCCGATTGTCAAGCGGCTGTCCGGTAGCAGTACTTAAGCGCCTGACGTCGTGAGCGCTTGTAAGGCTACCGCCTGATAAGTACCTACGCTCTTCAGTACCCGAGAGTTTCCTCTCTCAAGCCGGCTAACCCACACGAGGCCTACAGTCGTCCACTCTAATTCCTCCCGTCTCATCTCTCTCACGCTTCTCTCCATGGCTCTGTACCACGTCGTTTTCCGAAGAAACCCGCACTTCTCTTACGATGAAGAAGCCGAGCCTCTGTCTGGCATTCTCCGCGGACCAGGACGCAATGACCGTCACCGACCACCGAAACCGTCGCCTCGTCGTGTGAGCTTTGCTTTCGAACGCGCGGTCAAGAGTTCGCCTTCGTCGCGTCGAACTCGGTCCGACCTCACAGAAGAGTCCGACTCTCATACCCGCCGACACAGGCATAGAGTCGAGAGCCATCATGAGCGAGAACGCATCTTCGATGTGTTCGACGACCGAATTTCCAGACGTGATTCTGTTACGGAGGCAAAGGCAGAGCCAGTGCCAGTGCCAGTGCCGAGTCGCAGTCTCCGAGACTATGATCGCACTGACAAAGCCTCAAAGTCACGACATCGGCGCTCTCGACGCGATCGCAGTGCTTCGCCTCGTCGTCGTCGATCTCGTTCACCACACCGTAGGGAAGGACAGGGTGAGAGACGACACTCAAAGCACTCAAAGGATGCGGACTACTATGGAGAACGATACCGACACAAGCACTCATCAAGTCACCGTCGGAAGCATCGTGTTGAAGACGACGAGGAATATTTGAGATATCGATATGGTGACGATTATGATGAAGCTCAGAAGCATCGCTCGAGACGGCACTCCACCTCGAAGCACAAGAGAAAGTCAAGGCATCGCCGAACTGTGCTTGGTTTTTGAATAGGTTCTAGGTCTGTTAGGCTCTCACCCATAGTAAAACATTCAGCTTCCGTTTACATTACTAACCTGAAGCGGACAGCTGCTGGTGTGACGGCGATCAATATCAGTGCAATCAGAGCAAGACACTGACAATGCTTAACGTTCTTACCACGAAAAGGGTTCAAGCAAGGAGCTTGGTGCCGGAACTCTACCAGACAGCGAAGCGGCAAGGGTCTCTCGGTCCTCGAGCCACCACGTTGGATGCCAACTGTGCCAGGCCTATCATGCGTTTTGCACGAATACTGAAGTATTACTGTACAGCAAAAAGATGTCTGCAACTGGATTGGACGAGCAGCTCTGGAAGAGCGCACTCAACGTCCTGTTGCGAGGCGACACCGCAACAGTGCCAAGGCAGCAATGCGCATTTTGAGCCGCTTCCGCGACGCGCGCGTGTAACTTCACCGGTGGAGAAACAAGGGCCGAACTTACCAATCAGACGACGTGGGCAAAAGAAACGGCGCCTGCACGTGCCCTGCACGTGCTACTCACGAGTTCATGTACGACGGTACCACGCTGTTGTAAGAAATTCAATCTCGCGCTAACAATCATAAACCCTACCCTTTTACGAAGGGTTGTTCGTACGCTGTTCTTTTAGCGCATCTATCTTATGTTGAAGGATATCCTCACACTTGCTCTGTGTCGTACTGCCCCATCTGTGCCATCTTCTCCTCGGAAGCGGATGAAAACGCCGGCCTGTCATCGCGTACAAAGTTCCGAATGCCGTCGCGGTACAAGTGCAGGTTCGTGCGCACAGTGCGCGCCGCTTCCTCCGCGAATTTGTGGATGGGTACGTCCGACACATCATGTCCGAAAGGATTTGACAGTTCATCCGCCCACTTTGCTGTCCCCACAACTCCATAAGCAATGAATCCGATCCACAGAATTGTCAGCCAGCCGCTGCTTTCCACCAGACCGAGCGGCACCAATAGCAACCAGATCACCATGAATATTTTCAAGTGCATTACGTACCCATACGGCATGGGGATGTTGACGAGCTCTTCACACTCTGTGGCTTCGTTCTTCATCAAGTACAGATACCACATGATACTCCAATGTTCGTCAAAACTGACTGGGTCAACCACTCCTTCAGCTCCTCGCCATTCATCGCTCTTAATAATATAGTGGTGCAACACATCCAGACAATAGTCTGCGTGATCCGGGGACCTCATGAGTTGTTCGGTGTCTTCTTCGCTCAAAAGCTTTCGATACTCCTCTCGACACTCTTCGTTGCGAAGCCTTGCAACAAGTCCCACAGAGAACGCTCCCATATGTGCTGCAATACGCTCCAAATCTTTCTCATGCCACTCATTCCCACAGTAACTTTCGAAAAGTCTGTTGGAAACGATTCTCGTGTGCCCCAGAATACTGCTCCAGATCTGAATGCCCTTCACGTAGCGTCCATGACTTTCGTATAGCCAAAAGCCCAACAGAAGGAATAAAGCAAATCCAATGTACTCCTGAACTGCACTGCTGATGGCAATTCTAGAACAGAACCACAAACCACAGAGAGCTTCAACCTCATCGTCGAAAGGAAATTCTCTCGATACTGCCCATGCCACTAGTATAGCCAGTGCAGTCCATACTACAATTCCTGCACTCTGGAGTGGGGAGAATGTATGTCTTGCTAGGCTTAACACCTTACGCAGACTGGCCATCCGAGTTCTTCTCTTGATTTCTGCACCCCTATTTTCCGAAGTGTCTTCCCAGAATGGCTCGATAGCAGATGGTCGCACAAATTCGTCTCCTCGCCCAGAGTAATTTCTCTGTACAAACAAAATATCGGCGACAACTTTGTTTGCCATGTCATTCAGATCAAGGTCATTCAAATCTGTGCCGAAGGGGAATTGCAGTTCTTTGGCAATTTGGAACATACTGATACATGTGTTAGTATCGGAGTTTCAGAAAATATGCACGATGAAAGATCTTTGAATGAAGACAACTCACCCCAGTACTCCATACGCGATGATTGGTACCCACAAAATCGTGAACCATCCTACAAAAGTACAAAGTCACATGTCAGTGGCTGGAGGCAGCTCTGGGCCAGGGGCGTGTGAAAGCTCAACATACCTGAAAACTCAGCAAGAGCAAATGGCAAAACCAAGAACCAAAGTCCGAGAAAGCTGTTCAACAACACAAGAAATCCGGGTGCAATCTCAAACGATCGCAGGAACTTCGAATGTCGAATCATCTTCTCGAGTTCAATTATTTCAAACTTAACAAAAGCTCCTTTGCTTCCTTGTACCACAGGGCGCTTCAAGTATTCTGGGTTGTCGGTGTAAACCAAGAAGTACGACCGGATGACATCTACGCAGTGGCTGATCATGCTGTCTGCGCACTGAATCCTTGCAATATCACCAAAAGACAAAAGCCCTTTGACTTCTCTCAGATCTCTGGAATTGCGAAGTTCACTCTTCAACACCAATGGTATGGCAGCTATGTGAGAAAGAATTCTGTGAAGATCCCGCTCATGAACCGACCCTTCGGAAAAAAGAGTCAAGAAGTGTACGGAAAGAGTATGACAAGATGAACGAAGCCGGGCACCCCATACACTTCCAGCTGCGATGTAGCGCACAAAAGCAGCTCGGACAAAGAAACCGAGAAGCATGAAGGCTGCAAACGAAATATAGGTGGCTACGGTGTTGTCCACGCTGAATCTTGACTGCCACCAACGTGCAACAACAGATTTGTCCCGAGCAAGGTAAGATATGAGTGTCGCTACCACGGTCCACCCCGTGACATAAAGTAATACCCACCATGGAACAGACTGCAAGAGGTGTGAGTACAATTTGGGCTTGATCTTTTCGTCTTTGGAACCTTCAAATTTCAAAGGAGGTTCCTGGCCATAGGCAGATTGATCTTTATCCTGAAAGTGAGCCAGAGTGAGCTCACTACTCACCCCGCGCTCATTAATTATATGCCCGATTCCAGGATTAGACTCCGTCACTTCCTCTCGAATATGGGTCTCAGGTCCCCATTGAACGCCCTCAATGCCTTGAATCACGGAGCTGGCTGCACTGGCACACATTTTCTCAAAAGGAATGTCTATTGCGTCATTCCCATATGGGTCCACAAGTTTTGCCGCAATTTCCTCCAAGCCAAGAACACCAAAGGAAATCAAAGGTGCCCAGAGAATAGTGTAGAAGCCCGTAACTGGAGTCATTGCAAATGGGAGGAGCAGCAACCAAAGAACAGTGAATAAGTGTTGGTGATTAGTGTAGCTTGTTATGACAGGAAAGCGTTTAACGCCAATAGCGCGAGTAACTGTTTCGCGAATTCCCTTCACTCGACTTGCCATGGTGTATGCCACTGACACGGTCGCCCGTTTGTTCGCAATTTGTGGATGCCCTATTCTTTCAGTTGAATCTTGAAGAAGGATATAAGCCTCTATCGTATGCAGCAGGTGATTGATTGGGCTGTAACTGGCTCTCATAGCACGTCGGTCTTCTTCCGAGAGCAGTCCTTCGTCTTCCTTGGGGTTTCTCTGATCCATTTGCAAGAGAGTGTCGCGAAAGCACAATGGTGTTTGAATGATGTGGGCTACTAGTCGCTCCTTGTCACCCGGGTGGAAGAAACCATGATGGAAGCACTGCACTAGTTCAATCGCTAGATTTCGAAGGTTCATCTCCATGTCAAAAATAAGCATAGCTCCTTCCTCGTATCTTCCGATAGCATCCGACGCGCGAAAACTGAGAATCATGAACAAGGCGAACCCAATGTTGGCGAGCACTGAAACATCAACATCCAGCGGACTGCACCAAGCGCCACAAGCTTCTCGTTTCACATCGTCCCAGGCAAAGGAAAGGCCATATGATATGAAAACGGCCACAACAGTCCATGCTATTGTCAACGCGATACCCTTTTTGGAAACCGAAGGAAGCGAGTTAAACAATTTCCAAATCGATCCAAGGAGAGATGGATTAGCGTCATCATTCTTTGCTTGCAGAGCTACCCACATCCTCTTGAAAAGGCCGTATTGGGAAATCTTTCCCATCTCCTCGTCAAATGGAACATCTGAGTTTCGCGTACGGTGTTTGGGCTTGAATGATTCTCGAGAATAATCTGATTCACGGACTAATGGAGGCCCAGTTCCACTTGTGTGGTATATACCGTGGACTGAATCTCGAATTTCATTGCATATCATATCGAGGGGAATATCTTCCTTGTCAAACCCAAAGGGATCAGCCAAGTTGCTCCCGATGTTGATGAGGTTGATGATCGAGTAACTGATTGGAATAATGTAGAGAAACGAGAGAAATCCAGAAAACTGAACCAACGAAAGAGGGAGCAGTGCTAACCAGAAGAACGTGAAGACCTTCAGATGAGTCGTAAACGACTCACACATCGGAAACTTTCGTAGAGCAGTGCACTCTGTTATTGCTCCCTCAAGCTCCCAGAGGGTGTAACCCAAGTTGTATACACAGGCGTTCATGGGGGAAGCGGGTACATGAGTAAGGTGTTCATGAGCCGAATCGGCTGTGTTCAGGTACCCGAATACCACGTCGACTCCATAAGCAAAAAGATCATCGGCTTCGTCGAACGCAGCCTTGTCTTGTGCGGAAAGTATGTTGCTGAGCTCATGTGTATCTCTGCTGAATCGCAACTTCAACTTGGCCGCATAGGCAAGTGCCGTTAAGTGAGAGAAAAGACGCTCGCGATCTCTTTCGTGCCAAAGCCCCTCTTTGCAAAGCACAGAGAATTGAAACGCGAGCTCTTCAACACACACTCTGACCTTACTTTGCCACAACTGCAGTGCCCTCCAATACCTCCCGTATGCGTCATTCAACCAGAAACCTAGCGTCATAAAGATACCCAAACTGACGTAAGAGGTTATAGATGAGTCCACTGGAACATAGATGCACCACCATCTGCACTGACCGTCATCATTTTCGTCCCTCTGAGACCAGGTGAAGAAAAGAACAAAAGAACTCCAAGCAATGACAACCAGCAAGTAGAGTAGAACGCCTTTGGCCAGACTTCCAATTCGCACAGCAAGATGGCGTTTGATGAAACTTTCCCCGAAGGGCTTCTCGTCGTTCTCACTTCGAAGAGGTGCCTCAAGCCACTTGGGTGTATCATGTTCCATTCTGATCACAGAATTCAAATCCATTTGGTCGCGAAAATGAGCATCAAGCACGTTCAGCGCCGTTTCCGCCGCGAGGTGATTCAGCCTAACATCTTGCATATCAAAGCCAAAGGGATCGCTGAGCGCCTCTCCAATGGTGAAGAGCATTCCAACGCCATACGTAGTTAGAACAGCCCAGAGAATGGTAAACCTGGAAAGCATGAACGGAGGAGGTACAGTGACAGCGATAATCGAACTGGTCAGTATTGAAGACTACATGAGGATGCACGTGTCGCTTCGAGTATGTTTCGACTTACCATCCACTGCTCTGCACAAGTGCTAGAGGGAGGAAGAACATCCAGATGTAGAGGAAGATCTGGAGGTGGGTGACATAACCGAGAGAGGGGCTTGACTGCGCAATCTTCAGAAGGTCGTTCGCGCGATAGTCGACGGCATCCATGAGGTCGATGAGCAGATACCGCACACCCCATCCTGAGGGAGTCTTGTCCGCGGAAACATGGGCAAACGCATGTCCATCATCTTCGGAGGCACTCACGTACGCCCTGACAACCCTCATGCAGTGGTAATGCATGAAATCAGCCTCGAGAACATCATCCAAATCTCGCTCGTGCAAAATACCTTCAAGCTGAGAACGTTCTCGTTCATTGCGCAGGGTCATCTTCAACGCGATTGGGTACGCAATAAGATGTGCAGCAATGCGAGAAACGTCGCCTTCATGCCAGGTGTTAGGCGGATAGTTCTGTCTCACCTGGCGAGCAACCTGACGAAGATGGCCTGCGAGCTTGGTCCAGTCCAGCTGCGCCTCCCAATATCGATTGGACGCCTCCCGAATGAAGAAGCCGAGCAGCACGAACAACGCCCAGCCCACGCCGTACGACACCGAAGAAGAAACGGAAAGACGCGACGTCCAGAACTCGGTGGTGAACCAATCCAGCTCGCGGTCAGCCAGCCCGTATGCAATGAGAGTGACAAGCGAGCTCCAAACCAACTGGAAGATGAGAATGGTGTACGGAATGGTGGTGATGACGGCGAAGAAGGCAGAGTAGTCGGCCTGACTCAGTTCGGTGGGCCCCGACCCCAGCTCACCGCTGACGACGGCGCTACCGAGACGCATGGCGAGCGCACGATGGCTGAACAGCTCGTAGCCGCGACGCGCCGGCGACGAGTCGCTGTGAGTGGAGAGCGTGCCGTGCTGGGGTTCGCGCTGCTCTGGGGAATGCTGTGCATTGGGGGATTCTGTAGCCGAGGCGTCGGGCAAACGTTGCTCGTGAGGTTGCTGACGGGGTTGGTCAGCGGGCGGCACGTCCGGCACGTCCGGTAACCGGGGAGCATCGGATTCGGTCATGGAGAGGGCCGTTGGGTACGCGGTGCGGATGGGGGCGTCTCAAGGGACAGGCGGTTGGCAGAAAGCGCACAGGATTTTCCCGTTGCGCGAGATCAAGGCCACCCAAAGCCCTGCGTACCAAGGGTAGCGTTCTACCGTCGTTCCCGCCGTAGTTGAAGCAAAACGAGCTGCACGAGCTCCGCAGCATTGAAAATCACCGGCGCGAGCTAAGTTTGTCACGGCACCGGACTCCATGTTGGTGCACTGGCGTTGTACTGTATACCAGGAAGCTATCACCCACGTGACTAGACATACCCTGAGCTCAGCGGGTGGGGCTGACCGTCACGCTCCTAGATTTCATCACCAATTGGGTTCCCTTGCATGCGGCATGCTGTCACGTGGGTGCGTAGGTTGCACTTCTGTACCCTTGTATCTACAGTATGCAGCATCTTGATCCTGGCTGCAAGCTGCGTCGGAACATCTCAACTTCGTGTAACGGGCTCCGTCCTTGTCTGTTCATTTTGAAAGCCGCAGTTGGCCAGAACAACCGAAAAGTTACGTTGACGACCGAGCTATTCCGAATTTGCATTCCTTTAAGCGTAGGGAAGTCTGCTTCATTCTTTTTCGTGGACGCAAAAACAGTTCCTTGAAGCAATCCAGAACATTAACTATATTCGACGCTAACGCTCTGATGTATAACTCACTGCAGTATTATATTGTGGTGATAGAGCATAACTATATCCGTGTCATTCATTGGTTGAGCGTGTTATCTCGACATCATACTGATCGGTTACGATTCTGGCCACACGCCCATCAATCAGCATGCCCTTTGTCAGGAGGTGATCAGCTCCGCATCTCGGCGCGATTTTACACAGCGTAACTTACACCTAAGGCTAGCCCTCTCACCTTTGGTACCGTTCCCTGAGAGCTGCAGCAGTACGCAAAATCTTACGTATTTCGTTCACATCATTTTGTTAGACCTAGCTCTATCGTTACATTCTATCAAGAAGGTCACGGACGATGTGAAGGTATGCCACTATTCATCTCCCCGCCTAGATCCACTGCCTCTAATTCCGAAGGTTGGCAAGCAAGTTTTGAGCTATAAGGATCATTGATGATCATCACGTCGTACTACGACAGTACAGCGCTAAAGCGCTCGGTGTATCCCTCTTAACCCTCCGCCGGCGACCTCTCGAAATTAACTTGCGTTTTAAAGGCTTACTGCTGCTGTCTGGGTTTAAGCGTGACAAGCATACCTTGGGAGCTCCGCGACCATATCTGGAGTCCATATTCTGGACCGACTCGCTCGACCTCGTAAAATATCTCAACTTGCGTTACGAAGGCTTACCGCTATTGCTACGCACTCTAATAATATTATTATTACTGCAGCTGTTTGGGTTATGAGCGTGACAACCAAGGCTGAGGAGCTCCGTGACGATATCGGGACCGACCCGCGAAAGTGGCGCGAGTCCTTGAAGCAGCGCCAAAACCTGAAACGTGGGGAATTACTGTACTGAATAAAAACTGTTAATTTTAAAGCTGGAGTCGGAAGCCATGTATGTGCTTTGCAAACAGTATGCTTGCGTTTGCAGCGTGAGGCAAAGTTGTTTGGCCAGTTTGGTTTTTACTGTGGGAGAACGCTAACGCTCATGCAGAGGTAGATATACTGTATGTTCTCTGTTGACTTTTAAAGGAAAACGGGTGAGCTGCGAAGCTGAACGCGCTTTATCTTCGTTTGTTTGAATAGCTCTAGTCCAAGCATCAAATCTTGCTGACGGTCACGTGTGCACGTGCCGAAAGTCATGTATGTTTGCAAGGGGCAAGGTACGTGTACATTCGGAACGTACGTGTACACGGTACGTGTGGGATTGGAACTGATTTAATGTTATGGTCCAAAACCAGATCACATCTTTGAATATTGTGGATTTTTCGAACTAATTTTTGTTTGTCCAAATTGTTGAGCTTTAAAACGCTTATTTTTCTTCGACTTGTGCCTCATATATCTAGAATTTCAGTTGATTACCCTTGTAGAGCAATCATGTGATTGCAAAGAGAAGACTATGAGGGATACTTGCTAACTACTACCCTTGTAACCTTGCGACATGCCGGCAAATCTTCATAATATGATTCTGCTTCAACTGATGTTGGCAAATGCGCGATGGGCAGACAGGAAGCCATTGTCAATCATACTTTTCGTCCCAATCCCAATGTTGATACGCCTTTCACTCCACACCACCCCATAGAAGCAATGTAAAAGGAATTTGACCTTGGTCTCTCTAGCAACACTTGCTAGAACCCTGAAGAAAGCAATTGCATTCGAGTATAGCTATTACCATGAGTACATCACAGAATATGCCAAACCTTCGAGAGTGGCCGTTTGGCGTTCCCGGAGACGACAAAATATGCAATATATGTTGCGGACGTTACTCAGCTTTCACAAGTAGAAAAGTTCATTTTAACAGAGAACATCAAAGTAGTGCGCAAATGTTCAACTGCAGCGCGTGCTCCGCTTATTTTGTGTCGAAAAGGCATGTAAAAACCCACATGAGCAAACAACACGGCATCGCCATGCGCGAACTCACACTGCCAAAGTTGTTGCTTAAGGGAATTCAAGTTAGTTACTCGTGTAAATTGTGCAAGAGGCTTTGCATCGATCTGGACACCCTGATCCAGCATCAAAGGGAGTGCCATGCGGAGGCAATGGAAGAAGAATTGAAGTGTGCTTTTCGCTGTCATTATTGTACTGAGCAGAGTGATAGTCTTGAACAGTTCAATTTACATTGTTGTGAGTCAAAACGCAAGTATATGAAGCTCATGGGGCACGAGGGCGAAAACGAGACGTCCGATAAGGAAGAAATGGAGCTCACGGGGGACGAGCGCGAGAGCGACAAGTCTGTTACGGAAGAACAGGAGCTTACGGGGGACGAGTGTGAAAGCGACGAGTCTGGTACAGAAGAACTGGAGCTTACGGGGGACGAGGGCGAAAGCGACGAGTCTGGTACGGAAGAAATGGAGCTCACGGGGGACGAGCGCGAAAGCGACAAGTCTGGTACAGAAAAACTGGAGCTCACGGGGGACGAATGTGAAAGAGACGAGTCTGGTACAGAAGAACTGGAGCTCACGGGGGACGAGTGTGAAAGAGACGAGTCTGGTACAGAAGAACTGGAGCTCACGGGGGACGAGTGTGAAAGAGACAAGTCTGGTACGGAAGAAATGGAGCTCACGGGGGACGAGTGTGAAAGAGACAAGTCTGGTACGGAAGAACTGGAGCTCACGGGGGACGAGGGCGAAAGCGACGAGTCTGGTACGGAAGAAATGGAGCTCACCGGGGACGAGGGCGAAAGCGACGAGTCTGGTACAGAAGAACTGGAGCTCACGGGGGAGGAGTGCGAAAGCAACAAGTCTGGCACGGAGGCAACTGAGCTCACGGGGAACAAGCGCGAAAGCGAAAAGAGCGATATATAAGAAATGGGCAGGGCTGTCTGTTGAAGTTACTGGGAAAAGGTACTGGCCTTCCTCGTGAGAGAGCGTTTCTTTGACCAGAAGCGCTCTATACTATGCAGTAGTTAGGCTAGGATACCCATAATTAGAGAGAGAGAGAAGGTACTGGGGTTAGCTGTTAGTGCTCGTTGAGAGATGTCTGCAAGCTGACTCTCAACGCTACAAATGATACGGTCTGTAAATAAATCACATAGGACGCTCCCGTGCACCTCATGAGCGCATCAACTACTCGATTCGCCTCCAGCCGCGGTTCCTGTTGCGGCGCACCTTGCGGCGAATCAGTTTTCGGTACCTGCGCACGTTCATTGCCACCATGACCGCGCCCGCGCTCTCACACAAATCACCGTAAAAGTAGCTGGTAATACCAACCTGTTCAAAGACGCCATCCACACGCTGCACAATCGGACCGCCCGAGTCGCCAAAGCAGGTGCCAGTACGGCCGCGGTCCGGAAAGCCCAGCGACGTGTAACAGAACTCTTTGCCACGGTCATTGGCGCCGAAGAAGCCCAATTGCGCGTCGCACGTCGCCCAGCTCTGATACAACACATCGGCCTGACGCACTCGTTTGGGCTGTGACTCCTCCGAACCCTTCACGCCGTAACCGGCCGCCTTCAACCTCGTGTCATCCTCCTTTGGCGGTCTCTCCAACGGAATAGCGCTATACAAACGTTCGTCAATCTCTTCCTCCAGTTCCACCAACGCCAAGTCATTGGCGAACGTACCGTCGTTACGATACCTACGATGCACGAACACGTTCTTCATAAACACCTTGTTACGCGGCGAGCGGAAGAACTTTGTCTTGGTGGACTTCTCGGCGATAAGCACATACGACGCTTGCACGTCGATGGGGCCTTCGTCAACAAAGCAATGCGCAGCACTGAGCACATACGTCGGCGCAATCACACTGCCCGTGCACGAGATGAGTGAGTTGTCCTTTTGCACAATAATGACGCGCGCCAAATGACGTCTCAGTCTCGCCGGCACGCGCTTGCCACCCACAATGAGCGGCGTAGGACCGTTGTCGTCCTCTTCCTCATCATCCTCCGAGAGATCAGAAATCCTTCCCAAATGCTGCACCGCAGCGTGTCGTCGCAACGGCTCCGTCGCCGTCTGCTTGCGCGGCTCAGCCTTCCGATTCTGCGGCGCACGTACGTCATCAATGGAGGACACAATCACCAAGTCATCCCCCGACGAAGCATCTGCGCTCGCGAACACCACTTCCTGCGCGCGCGCGCGCGCCGCCGCGCAGAGGGCGAGTGTGAGAAGACAGAGCCACGCGCGCATGGTGCGGGTGGCTGTGGATGAGGAAGGACAGACGCGACGAAGGGGAAGCGAATGAAGGGCACGCCCATGCAACGGATGGGCGCGCGAGACGGACGATGCATGGCGAGTCGGGATCGACGCGGGCGGCTACGCGGCCCGTGCGCGCAGCGTCGCGAGGAGGAATGACGGTATGACGGTATTACGGTATAACGGTGCCTTGGGTGGTACGATGGCAATTGGGGCAGCAAAGGTTGACATCGGGCTCGCACGAGGTTGCGTCAGCTCGACCAAGAAGTTGCGGCTTGTCTGCGCGCATGTTGGCGCGCGCGCCGCGGGGGCGATGGGGGCCCGCGCGCGCAGCGTCGCGAGGAGGTACGGCCGTATGATCGCGGTACGATCGCATTGGGGAGCAACAGGCATGCAAGGGTACGTTGACATCGCCCTCATTCAAGAGGGTCCATTCAAGAGCGTCGCGTGACTGCCGGGTGGCGTCAGCTCGAGACTTCTTTTGCACGTGTTCGCGTGTATGGCTGGAAGTGCTGTGCACCGTGATTACGTGGGGGCTATGTAAGACGTAGGTCAGACGAGCAATTCGTCTACACTTACAAACGTCTACTCGACACCTTCCACCCGAGAGCTGCGTGGGCAATGCAGAATACGCGTCTTGTGCGGTCGAATAAACGGGTGGTGACGCTGTTGAACGAGAGTAGAGGAGACGCACGAGGTCTTGGGACAGGGCTGGAATGCTCCCAACGGCAGTTTGTGATCCTGCGATGGGGTGTGACAGCTCTCGAGAGTACCAAAGGTAGTATGTGTGCCGTGACTAACCGCGGACATGTCCAGTTCTGACGGCCATGAGATGCATCCCCTGAACGTTCAGGTGACGTCTCTCGTGTTTTCCGAAGTCCTCAGTCCTCCAAAGTGTAATGCGTAATGATCAACAGCTATCATTGGAATAGAAAATGACTGTGATCATCGCAACAATAGCACATCTTTTCGGGCTACGATCAACCCCTTTGTCGACCACACTCGTCGCGGCGACTCCTTTGGCAAACAGGATCAACAATGTCATTCAAAACACGCTGTACTACTCTCTTAATCCAAGCATGTTCGTGGCGCCCGGATTGCCCTTGTTTTTCATCTCTCTGCCCAACTCGCCTCTCAGAGCTCTTTCCGGTCACTGAATTTATATCAAAACTCCCGTGTTAAATCTCTCATCGTGTCTTTTTCGCTCAAGCTGCCTCTTGAACTCTCCTTGTCGGGACTGGTTTTCGATGTTTCGAGCACCCTCCACAAAATTTAAGCCTCCAAGATTTGATTCGACAGTATCCGCATAAGTTGTTAGCATTCCTAAAGAGAGAAACCTTTCTGTAAGGAAAGATT